>OY776281.1:6395756-6508256 GCA_963675445.1 Linnaemya vulpina | reverse complement strand
CAATATGTGTATATAAAATCTTAATGATAAAAATAACGATGTTATGAAAAATTATTATTTAAACAATTTTAGTAAATATTTCTTCTAAATAGGCTCGATTTTCATCTTCTAGGTGTAGTTTAGCATATACATATATCTAATTCAATAGAATTGGTTTTCCATTTTTGTCGAATATTTGACATACAGGGATCTGATGTGAATTATAAAACAGGAATCAGATCGTCATTAGTAAATATGGAAATTTTTCTTGTATTGTTTGTAGTCCTTATTTCTTTTTTCTTGCGCTTTTTCAGGTAGATATCCTATTGTCAGCATATTGTGTTTAATTATTTGCTCGCCATGGCATAAAATTTTATGGACAGTGTATGACAAAGATCTCCCAGAGTATGTTTCGTTTTAAAGTATAGCTGCTTTTTTGCGTATTCTCAATTTCTTTTTAGCATTTATCTTGCTGCCAGAACTTGTAAAATAATGTTGAATGTTAAATATGTTCCTTGATTTTGCTATATTAATATTTATATAGGCTAATTGTTCTAACTTAGTTAAAATCTCAGAAAGACATGATGATAAATATTCCTAGGCACAAAGGAAGTCAACATCAGTTTTATTCAACTTACACATCAGAGCAGAACAGCTGTTTTCGAAAGTCGCTACACTTTCATCTTCAGTGCTCATGTTTATATTGTGTTTATCACCACTGTTTAGGTGGCTTAGTTGAATGTGATAACAGTTTTCTATTTACACAAATTTTATTGTGAAAAGCAATCCGAGAACTGTATCAACCTGATGTTAACACTTGTGTGTTATGATACCTGTGTTACCATTTGATTATTTTCTTCATGTCCCATTTTTCTGAATTTTTTGTTCCATTATACATTAAGTCAAACTTTTATGGTTTGAATCTTATACTTAAGTATATGTGAACGTTTTTTCCAATTTTCATTTTCCAATTTTCCTTGATTTTGTTTTTTTGCTTTCATTTTCCTTATTTTTTCTCAAGATTTCACCTAACGGGCTAAAACCACAAAATAAGCTAATTTAAGAATATGCTCTATAAAACTTTCTCCCGCATAAAGAGGAGACAATCCAAATTCGTATGCTGCCTTAAAACGATCATGTTCTGGAATGATATGGCTTCATTGAATTTATGTCTTTTGACATATAACGCATCTTGATGATGCTTTTATATCAGTTAAAGCTTGTGCAACTTTTTCATCAATCATTGTGAGACACATTTTAAAAGTTACTTCGATTTCCTGGTCATCAACTGTAAAAACAGCATGTTGAAGGTCATCAAATTGATCTTTAATTTTTTGGACTTATTTAATTATGACATCTTTTGTTTCTTTTTAAATGTAACTTTTATTGGTCTGCAATACTTTATTGATGGGAGTATTTAATATTTCCATACATTAATTTCTGGTGCTCTGCTGATTGATGGCTCTAACCCGGTATAACTTTTTGTTAAGCGCATTGAAACGAAAGATACCATAAATAAGTCAGCATCTGAAGTATATTCGGCGTCACGTTGCTTGTATTTTCTTTGACCACAGGACCCATCACATCCCCATTTAGAAATTAAAGTAATACTGGCATTTGTAAATTTCTTAAAGCGATCAGCATCAAGGGTATTTAACAACCGTTCGGCAGTGTGTTCACGAAGATCTTGCAATTTAAATTCTGCCGAAGAGGAAGTGACAATTATAGTAGTTTGTGGAGGTAAACATTCTTTTTTTGACATAGACTAAATCTGTATACTCTGGGAAAATACCAGAATTCCTTTCATTGGGCCGTTTGATCAAATCCATATACTGACTTTTAGATAATTTTAAATCCAAAAATAAAGCTACCGCCTCTTCTGGGGTAAGTTTCTTGTCTCCATTCGGTGTAAGAATAGTTTTCAAAATCCTTTTTGCGCGCCGTGGGCTTGCTTCTATTACTGCTTCAATTCTTATTTTGTGTTGGTTGAAATTGGTGCAAAATGATTCTTTGATGATTATTAGAGATATTTCTTCATTGAATTTTTGAATTTTGCATATTCAAGTTCTTTCACAACATTCATCAATTAGTTTTGCTGGTGCTTCCACACTTGGTATTTGTAAATATAATATTATCGAAAACAAGTTCCTTGGACAACCATTCTTGGTTGCGTTCGTACATTTTTTCCTTGTTATAAAGCATTCAATATAGCGTAATTTCAATCTCTTTCCAAAATTTCTAATATTTTGTTTGAGTAGTTCAATTTCTTCTGTACTGCATATTTTAAAAATTTGATTGCCTAGTATCTGCAATTCAATATCGTGTAAATCATTTTGTTGTAAGAAAATATCGGCGAAATATATATAACTGTACTTAGCCATATTTGAAATTGTAATAAATAACAATTGAAGATATTACTTCAAATAATCTCACCCGCAAATAAACAATGAAAAAGTTCAGGTAGACAAGAAACGAACACGCGCACATACGAAGGACGAGAAGACGACAGCAGAAACAATAGACGTGAACTCTTTACGTATCGTTTTTCCACGAATTTCCCTCTTGTTTTTTAATGGGTTTTGATTTTGTACTTCGACCTGTAACAGGGCTTGTTACAAATTAATGGTTTTTACCATAATTAGTTGAGATATGTTCCTTATTAGACGCAGGTGTGAATATACATTATGCCCAAGCAATTCGGAAAAAGACTGTTTTATACCTTTATAATAAAGGTAACCTAAATTAGACACTTAAATACTTTTCCATCTGAAATTCCTCTTTCATAAAAGCGACCTGATAAAAATACTTCAAAAATAAGCACAACAGAAAACACATATTTGACCTTTTATAAGAAAAATTGCTCTGGTGCTCATAGTCGGATCGTGCCGGATAAACAATGGGGTATAGGAGTGTTGAGGAGAGTTTGCACTATAAGAGAGTACTAGTCTCCTTTACGAACTTTAGAAGTTATGCTCTATTAAGTGGGAGGATTTAGGAAAATGTAGACCATTTTAAAAGCTTATTAATTTAAAAAAAGTTATAAACGTTTTTTTTTGCTGCTAGTATAGCTAACGCGATGGGCAATTGTACAAAATATATTTTGTTTAGAAATCTTTTAAAACAAAAAAGTTATAGATGTTTAAAAATTAAAAACTTATTAAAAAATTTCTCATTTTAGGAAAATAATGGAAATTTCCATTTTGAATCATCCTGGTCACTGGAATATAGTTAAAATAAAGTTTCAATTTTTTGGTTCCCGAGGTATACAAGTGTCTACATTCGAATGAACTACCACATTTTATAATTGATGTTGGTAAAAAAAGATTAGTTTTGGCCGCCTTCTCGCGAAATGGTCCACTGTGAAGCGGTCGGAATTCCGGAGATACATAGAAAAGAAATAAGTAAATACAAGAGATTCCAAGACAGGGAATAATTAGGGAGTCTTCCAGCCCTTACAATAGCAGTATTTTGATAATTCATAAGAAAAAATGTCCACTACAGGTGTTCAAAAATGGCGCCTTTTAGTCGATTATAGACAATCATAAAAGACCTTTTGTGCTGCAAGTGGGCATTACGAATTTTTGCGTATCCCCTTCGTCTTAAGAAATGCACCCTCTACATTTCAAAGATTAATTTTTACTATGAGGAAACATCTTCTAATATTCTTTACAAGAATAAATGAACATATGGAGTCTCTTCCTAAGATATTAAATTATTTGCAAAGGCAAATCTAAATATTCAATTAAGCAAATGCAGTTTTCTAAAACAGCAAACGGAATTGTTGGGACACCTAATCACCAGTAATATCATAAAGCCAAATCCCAAAAAAGTCGAGGCTATAGAAAAAAGTTTGCTTCCTAAAAATCAAAAAGAGATAAAATAATTTTTGGAAAAAACAGGTTACTGTAGGCGATTTATAAAGATTTTGCAAAAATATCATACTCTTTAGAAAAAAAAATATAAATGGAAATATCAAATATAAAAGGAAAAGAAAACGTAGTTACAGAGGGTCTGAGTGGAATGGAATACAATGGCATGGGAAATGAAGAATCAGAAGATACAGATTCATTGGTTTTGATAAACCTGAATGATTTATGAAAATGCAGAGTGATATAAATATTGTGCACAGTGCTGAATCAGATAGCACCGATTTTATGCAAATAACAACATGATGTTTTTAAATAGCAATTAATTTTAAAAACCGCAGTTGGAGAAAACTGTACCAAGAAAGTACCATTTAAAAGGAAATCAAGGTAGCAATTTGGTAATTATTATGCGCGAAAACTTACCACTAATAGGACTGTTCGTTTAGTTTTGTTCAGAGCATGATTTTTATAGGGGTATTGGTTAAGTTTTTGAGGAAATAAAGAAAATGTTTTATTATCCGAACTTATAGAAATTGTTCAGAAACACATAAATAATTGTACAGTTTGCAACAAAGACAAATATTATGAAAACCCCTGACAAACATAACATAATAGTTCATGTAGATATTTGGTACCCACAAAGGAATGTGATGTTTCTTATGCGTATTTCATACTTGGGCAAACAAGAAACAATAGCCACAGATAACGAACTAGATTTAGTTGTTGTGAAACAGTTTCTAAATTAAAATGGTATTAATGTACACTGCACAACAACCTACAATAAAGAAGGGAACTCTGATGTTGAAAGATTACATTTTACACTCAACGATCACACTCGAATTTTCAATGCGGATGCAAATTAATAAGATGACCTAGAAAAAAAGTTCATAAGGCAATTTTAGCTTATAATACAATACATCCCGCCACAAAAACCAAACCGTTAGATTTCATCAATAATACAGTATCAAGAGAAGATGTTAAGGAATTTTCAGAAACGATTCATAGGGAAAAGGTTTACAGAATAAACACGGCTAATATAAGAGGGAAGAACAGAAGTAATGTTGATTTTGAAAACGGCTTTATTAAAAAATATAGAATTAGCAAAACTCAGCCTAAGTACAGGAAGGTTTTTAGCTAAAGAGTAGAAGATAGTCATCTAGTTTCAAAAGACAATAAATTTAGAAAAGCCTACAAGACACTGCTACAGATCAGTTAAGTTGATGACAATTTTGGCTATGCCGTGATACAATTGAGGATAGTTGAGGTCCCGAATTAGGAAGGCAGCAGAAAGCGACAGATTTAAAAAGACCAGATGCTCAAATTAAAAAGCTTGGAGAATAAAATTACACAAATCCAGGAAAATATAGCTTCAGCTAGACGTAGCACTATACATCCAAGCGTTCTTACACCCGAAAAGATAGAAAACTTTAATTATGACTATTATCAACTCATTAAGCTTACGAAATGGGCATTGTGAACTACATCGAAGACTCTTTAACTTTTGCAAATTCCAGTCGACGTTTTTGCGACTGATTTTAAGCTAATTACCCCATTAACGAATGAGAGATTCGCAGAAATTGACGAGGACGATGAACCTATAGTCACAGCCAATATAACAACTTTTGCATACGAAGACAACCTTTCATTTAGTAATTTTCTACCAAGTAAAAATTGTTTTTTAGGTGATATTATAAAGTAAGATTCAGTAATGTCACAAGTATAGATTTAACTGATGACGATATCATACTATTAAAAATGTTAATAATATAAAGTTAGTGCAGAATTGCGATTACAGGGATATTGCAGTAAACACTTGATAAACTTTATAATTGTCATTGAAAATTGCTAACTAAAACTTTTGTAAACAAGAAAACCATTATTAACGAAAAATTTTTCTACCCAATTATTGATGTAACTGAAGTCATTTTTGAAGAAAAGTCTAACTATGAAGGAATTAAAATCAAGCAATTCGAAACCATAAAATAAATCAAAGAATTTATCTATCATAAAAATGTGTCATATAGCATAATTATAACGTTAGCATTGATAATAATTGTACGTGTGCAGGTTACAGAAGGTGTTTTAAAAATGCTAATATTAATAAATTTGATAATTATATAGAAATGCCCACTATAGAAAATTCAATAGAAACTGTTGAACCTATGGAAGAGTCATATAGAGTCTATAGCCCAGTTCACAATCTCGAGCAAGTAGTCTAGCATCGTAGCATGAGCAATTTTTGCCATTAAATGTGAACAATATTTTTAGTTTCATATAGCATTACTCATTGCAAAAACATCAGCAGCTGTTTGAAGAAAAAAGTTCATTTATTTTTATTACTGTCAGCTGTTAGAAGTAATAACAACTATGTTAAAATAAACCGTTACTATGTATTACAAAAAAAAGCTGCAATAACGATATATATATATATATATATATATATATATATATATATATGTATATATATATATATATATATATATATATATATATATTTTTATATATATATATATATATATATACATACATATTTATATATATATATATATATATATATATATACATACATATTTATATATATATATATATATATATATATATATATATACATACATATTTATATATATATATATATATATATATATATATATTCATATATGTATATATCGTTTGCTCACGCTACTATGCTAGACTACTTGCTTGAAATTGTGAACTGGGCTTATGATTCCTTTTTATTTGACTTTTATATTAATGAATACATTTCTTTTGTGGCCTGAATACAGGCCAAACATGCTGAACAAGCAGATTCACTTTGCTGCTAAAATAAAGTAATTCAATATATGTTTTGCCAAAGCGTGTGCTTCGTAATCAAAACTCATTTTTAACATTAGCCTCTATGTAATAAAAAATATTTCGAAAAGAATTCAGTCTGCAAACTTAAAACCACTCGACACATATCCAGTATTTGCATGTAAGCATGAAACAACAATTTTTTTTGTTTATACTCTTACTGCTTATTTATTGCAACAACGTCATAATCAGGGTTTTTAGATGTGGCGATTTTACGTTATTTCTACATACGTTTTCTTTTTTTTTTTAATATAGCAAAGTAGCGATTTTCTATAAAACTAATTTCTTGTAATTGTCTACAATTCCATATGTACTGTTATATATAATAATTACACTGCTCTGCAAAAAATAACTTTTTGTCGCGCCTTTAAATAAAACTATGTGCACTATATGGATTTTGATGCGCTAAACTCGAATCCGTTTTCGGTTTTTTTCCATCGGGTCCAGATTTTTTTTATGTTCGTGGCAATTTTTTGCCCCTAAATTAGCCAGGTACGTAGACATATTTCACCCTAACTCCGGAACGAGTCATCCGATTTTAAAAAGTAAAACACCAGAAGATGTGTAACAAAATGGTTTTTCTTTTAATTTGATATCGTGCGGTTAAAATCATTTGGAAATCCAATAAGTAAACCTTATATTCCAAATCAAACTCATCTGAATAACCTAATTCGTAAATTAGTGCTCTCAAGAAACAAGTCTGAGCTTCTTCCATTAAAATTGAAACATTGTAATTTGGTGTAAAAGGACGTGAAAGTCTCGTACTTCTGAAATAGAGAACAAGCTGTGTTATTTCAACAGAGAAGATTTGGTATTTTGTGACCACATAAATAACAAAATAAGTTTGGAGATTTGTTACAAATCCTTGACATTTTGTACTATGAAAGCTTTTATGGATTATTTAATTGCTTTATTTCTTTACACATTAAGAAATATACTTACTGTTGCCGACTTTAACCGCATGATATCAAATAAAAACTGACTCACTTATTGCCCATCATTTCCACATATACTGCTGCAATAAATATTAGAATCTATTCTAATTTTCTCGACTTAGAATTACAGGTTAGTTGAAAATACTATATTATAACTTTTAAATCCAAGATCCATGCAAAATACCGTTGTGCTTTAGTTCCTTTACCTATTCACCTAACGAAATGCTATCGTCACGCATATGAAAGGTTGGTAGCATTGCAACATTGGGTACCTGCGGAAAATTGAAAATAAAATCTAAATTTTATAACCGATTTTTATGGTTTATAGCTTTTTTTATTTCTAAGATCTGTAACTATTAGATAAAGGTGCAAAGTGTTGAAGATTAGCTTTAAATTTTTTTTAATTTCATTTTTAATCTGAAAAAAATTAAGAATTTTGCACGAAAAATAATTTTTTTCACGATTAATATCTGAATATTTCCAAAACGATAAGAGATAAAGTAAAACTGTATTTGACTAAAATAAAAACTTTTTTGTTACATATCTTCTGGTGTTTTACTTTTTGAAATCGTTCCCGAGTTAGGGTGAAATATGTATACATACCTGGCTAATTTAGGGGCAAAAAATTGCCACGCCCATAAGAAAAAATCTGGACCTGACGGAAAAAAAAACCGAAAACAGTTTCGAGTTTAGCGCATCAAAATCCATATAGTCCACATAGTTTTATTCAAAGGCGGATTTGGCTGCTGAGCAGTGTTATTGTTGAAATATATTTGAAATATGAAGCTTTTCGTTAATGAATATTAATGTTTCTGAAAAAAACTTTTTATGGATTTTTCTTAAACGAATTACTAATTCTATGAAACTTTGAAGCTTTCGACCAATTTCTAGATACAGTGCTGTCTGGGTGGAGTTAACTAATTTTTGCAGAGCGATTTCATAATACCCAGGTTGTTCACTATATCAAGGTAGATATTTTTTTAGTTAAAATAAGCTAATTTATTTATTTAAACACATTTATTTTTCATAAATTTTAGTTTTTTGAATTTATTATTGAAGTTTGAGTTTAGAAATTAAAGAAATTTGTAATAGTTGTTTGTTTCTTTGATTTGTTCACCGATATTTGCACTGCTTCCTCGCGAAGGCAATGTAACGCTTAAATATTACCGAAGTTGTATTGGCCTCAGCCCATTCGATAGCTTGATCGAAGATTTTAATGGCTTCAGCCGCAGATATCGGATTTGTGTTTGCTGGTATTTCGCCATTTTCTTCGTCATTTGATATGGCAATTGTTTTAATATTTCCATTTTCATGCAATAATTAAATAAACAAATCAACTTTGACACATGAACTTCACTGAATATGCGTGAACGCTTAAATGAATTTACACTGAGTGTCCATACTGAATAGAATCCGTATGTGTATGTATATGTGAATACTCTAAAATAATCGTTACTTTACAGTTATTTAGTGGTTTCTCTTAAGTCCTATATTCTTTCTCGTTGTTTTTATCTTTAAGCTATTTTAAAACCTACATTAAATTATGTTCACTCTATAGAGTCTCATGATTGTTCACTCTATAGAGTAGTCTTTGTAAAAATTTTGTTCTTCACACTAACGACGTGTTCATAACATCGGGAGTTCACTCCACCCAGACAGCACTGTAATTGCCGTGAATCTTGTATTGAGTAATTTTTTCAAATAAAAAAGATGGTTGGCTGCGAATATTCAGGTTAAAATAATTTAACGCCAAATACTACATATATTGTTTGCAATAAAAAAGTAGTTCACTTTTTTTATTTTTATAGAATTGAATAGATTTTTAGTTTATTTAATTTATATAGCCTATGAAATAAACAGGCTACTAGAAATAAACTTTATTAACTACATGAATTAATTGTTTTCAAATCTGTACAATTTATATATTTTTAGGAATAAACATTCGTAATAATTTTTTTTCTTGATAGATGATAATAAAAAGTCAGCAGTATGTCAATGCATGTTGAATTTTGTGCACATTCGACAAAATGTTTCCTTAATTATACAGTTTGAGCAGATATGTATGTTGCAGCGTAAGTGGCTGCGATATGGAATTACAAAGTTAAGAACACCGGAGACAGTGTTACCATGAATTACATCAGAAATAACTGAAGTATTCACACATTTCAAACTTTTTAGAGTAAAAACAGCTCTCCTACTCCATAAGGTGGTTCTATATATTCATTCTAGGACAAGCATTTGAGACAAAATAGCAAAAACATACCCAATTCTACTGATGTGAATTCTAAGATCAAGATATACGATAGTTTTCAACCATATGATCATTAATTCTGGTATTGCATTCATATTTATTCAAAGATATTACATTTAGACAAAGGGTTTTATCGATATTTAAGCACTGTCCGACTATGTAGCTTTACAAAGAATTTAGTAAAAACTAAATGTAAAAAACTAAATGATTTGTTGAATAAATATAAATGTTATTATTGAAAGAAATTACTATACCTTTTCGTCTTATAAAATTTCTTCTATGACGACTTTTCACAGATTTCCAAGACTTTTGGGAAATATTGTCTAACAACCCCAATAATAATCAAAAAATAATAGTACTAAGTTTTACATTATAGTAGTTTTACATATTTGAGAAATTGTGTTTTCTGTAAGGCTATTTATTAAGTTATGACAACATTGGAAAGTACAAGGTATGATATGCAGAGTTGTATTTTAGTCATAAAATTCATTCAACTAGCTTGGAAATACAACTCTAACAACTATTTTGAAGTATAAAAAAAGACAAATCTCATAAGTCATCTGCTCATAAAAAAAACGGACCAAAGAATGATACACAATATTTATTATCGTACTTGTCGAAGCTCCATCCACGAAAATCTACATAATTCTGATATCCGTAGCACAAAGTATACCGCAACAATAAAAAATATATTTAAACTAATTATTCCCTCCTTTTTTTCTTGTTTGTATATTATATTAATGTAATATGTAATTTTAAACACATTTGTACAGATGTATGCACACATACAAAATCATGAATGAACAAAACCATATTATGCTGTGCATGTACAAATGAGAGTTTATTATAAAAAGTGTTGGAGCTTTTGGGCACAAAACTTCTAAACTGATGCATCGATTTGAAAACAAATTATAGTGGACTGAAAGGAGATGTCGTTGAGCCAATCTTTTAAATTTAATATATGGCCTATTTGAGGAAGACCTAAAACGGACTACAAAAATGTTGTGCATCGCTTTAGTTAATAATAACTGTTATAATGAATTTTTTTGCCATATATTATTTCATATATGAATCAAAATAAATCTGAAGTTAATACTAAATATGAAAATACTAGATGTTAGCATTCTATTTACTGAATCACTGTAAATTATGATCTTTTAGAATAGAAGTACATATATGGTTTATGAAAATCAAATCAATCTGTTTATGATTTAATTAATTTTTTTATACATTATTTTTTAATTTCATTCAATCAAATCTTTAAAAAAAATTTGGTATACAAAGACTGCCTTTAAAATTTTTTTAAAATATTTGGTAAAATTTTTGGTTTTTGCAATTTGCGATCAAATCAATCTGTTTATGATTTAATTAATTTTTTTATACATTATTTTTTAATTTCATTCAATCAAATCTTTAAAAAATATTTGGTATACAAAGACTGCCTTTAAAATTTTTTTAAAATATTTGGTAAAATTTTTGGTTTTTGCAATTTGCCATTTAGTAAAAAATAAAAAAAGGATTTCTTTAAAATTGTTGAATTCAAAATATGTGTAGGTCTTTGTTAGTTTAGAAGTCTTTCTTTGTAAAGCCCCAAGATTTTGAATGTTTCTTTCTTATTTCATCCGACGCCTTTATATGTGTTGTTTCTTTTTCAAAGCTTTTTTAAGGACATAATTCTTTTGATAGTAAGCATAGAAAATACCACTGTGAAATTATACGTAAGGTGGCATCAATTTAACAACACAAATTCAAAGAACCTTTCTTTTTTAAGCACGCTAATTTAGTTCACTATTATTATCTTTACAAAGATTTTTTCTTTTCACACTCAAGAGGTTTATTTTATACTGCACGCACTGGAAGCTCTCTTGCTCTTAGGTTTAATAACTGCACTCTTCAGTCTAACTTAACTTATTTAATATTTTAACGTTTTACACTGCGATTCTTTTGCACTTTCCATATACTTACACACATACATATGTACTTTGTTTAGAAAACAAATTCTAGATCTACGTCATAAAAAGTGCTATAACAAACTAACATGGATCTGCTCAAAGCACAATCTTTTTTATTTGATTTTTGATGCAAAATTATGTACAGTGCTGTCTGGGTAGAGTGAACCCCCGATGCTATGAACACCGCATTAGAGTGAACACCAAAATTTTTACAAGGACTATTCTATAAATTGAACAATCATGAGACTCTATATAGTGAACATAATTTAAGGAACGTTTTAAAATACCTTAAAGAAAAAAACAACGAGAAAAATATAGGATTTAAGAGAAACCACTAAATAACAGTAAAGTAACGATTTTTTAGAGTATTCACATATACATAAATATATACGGATTCTATTCAGAATGGACACCGAGAGTAAATTCATTTAAGCCTGCGCGCATATTCAGTGAAGTTCATGTGTCAAAGTTGACTTGTTTATTTAATTATTGCATGAAAATGGAAATATTAAAACAGCTGACGAAGAAAATGGCAAAACACCAGCAAACACAAATTTGATATCAGCGGCTGAAGCCATTAAAATTTTCGATAGAGGTATCGAATGGGCTGAGGCCAATACAACAAACTTCGGAAATATTCAAGCGTTACAATGTTTTTACTCCAATGTTTTGCAACAAATATTTTATAAGGCTACAGTTCATTATTTTCATAAACTATATAACCTATAATAATAATATCTGACGCCTCATGCAACTCTGTGGTTTTCATTCATGACTGCCCCCAAATATTAATGGTGGTTGTCGAATTTCGTTTTAGTGTGAGCTGTTAATATACCTTTTTCGTTTGTGTATTTTGTGATATATATTTATTCATTAAAAATGCAGAAGCTAGAAATATTAAAAGAAGTTCCAGAATCAGAACTCCAGCTCAAGTTGGGACAGAGAAAAGTTGTTCAAAGGCTGAAGATGCTGCAGAGAAATTGTGTATAACCTTTGGGTATGTTATTGCACTTTTCAAGGGAAGGTCTACCTTAGATAACATACATACAAATGAGCAGATACTATATAACTATGTACTATATATAATTATGTATTGGACTGAATAAATAAAATAATGCGTCTAACTTATTAAATCTGTCTTGCCGTGCTATTTACAACATATCCCTTGAAAAATATACGAATAAATGTAAATTTTTTTGGAAAACTCGGTACTCATACATGTGATCAGTTAGTGTTCTCAATTCTTTTATAGTAATCGAAAATTACATCAATCACTTCTTATCACGTGGAAATAGGTTTATTTGAAAATCAATGCAATGGTGTTTTAGCTCCAAGAACTCAAAAGTATAGAATAACACCAAAACATGGCAACGATTGCTTCGTGGTTAAAATTAATGGAAATTTACATATATTTTGAAATTGTAGGATAACAATATATGAAGCAGTAATTTCATTTGGTTAATTCTTTTTTTTTATAATTATTTTCCAGAAATTGGAATTTTTGCGATATATTATATATACATTTTATCATAAATAGCTACATTCGTTCTTTACCGGGTCAACAATATTTGTTAAATTGAGAGACCTTTCCTTTGAAGCCTGCATATTTTATTTATTTTTTTTCGTTAAATTCCAAGAGTTTAGGAACCTGCATAATTCCAAAGATGTAAAAAGGTCATCGGTAACGATGTTTATGCTAGAACCTTTATATTTTTCACAATATCCAATATAGTTGTTTCACCAATATTTCATATTTGAATTCAAAATAAAATTTCATTGAAGGTTCCACAAATTTCTTTCTTTAAGACTTCTGCATTGCAATAACAACTTAAAGCTGAAAATATTTCAATCTTTCATTATAAAAGCTTGTGTTTGAAAAAGAAATTCTATGAAGATACAATTGTACCCATATCGTTTTTTGACGTTGTGAATTTATACCGCTTGAAAACAATTTAAAAACGCAAGATATACAGCCCAAGACGCTGACGACAACTCAGCTTCAAGGCTTGCTGGGTATTTCAATGCCATAAGGATTCATTTAGGCATGTACGAGTGTGTACATATATTAACCAGCTAATACTTCTGCATGGATGTACAAGCAACACAAACAATATTTTTAAACTAAATTTAAACAATGAAACAAATATATAAAAATTAAAAGGCAAATAAAGATTGACTGATTCCCAGACAATTAGCGCGTCTATAGTTGGTTTATTTGCGCGACGGTCGATTGTGTCAACTAGTAATTTGACACATAGCATTTCTACCATAATTTTACGCATGTCTGTTTTAGTTGACATTTTTGCATATGCATTAGTGTATGCAAAAAACGTGCTGTGAAATTGTTTATCATGACCACTGAAAATATGATATATACACACATTGGTATATACATACATCTGTTAAAACGGCAGTAAATAATATAAAATCGATCATATTAACCAGAACTTAAAAACAGCAGTTATAATATTTAGAAAACGTTTCAGTAAGTATACAAAAATTTTATTGCAATCACGACCGGTTAAATCGGTATCGACATAAAAAACTATACTGGTATTGGAATTCACCCATGTCTCCTACTAATGCAATAAGCTTCCGGAATTATAAAACGTATGGAAGTGTGGTGAAGAATTTGTAATAGCCATTTATTGTTTTCCATCGGCGGGCAATGAAATGCACTTTTTAGTGCATGATACTATCATTCAGCGTCAGCATTATTCCGTGATCATTAATATGATCAATTGACACATCCCATATTCATGGGTACGATTTTATTTTTTGATTATTTTTAGGTCGCTATTTAAAAGTTAGTAATTACAACTCGATGACAATAGCATCTGCAAAGTGGCGGTACCACCCGGCTGGTATGATAAATTTTTTTTCTCGTAGTTTTGCAGGAGTTGTTACACATCTGATCTCATCAAACGAATTCTCCGTGATTATCATTAAAATAATCCTGTATAATTTTAAAATTTTAATGCTCAACATAAAAAAGTTTGAAGAACAGCATACTATGATCAATTTGTTACATACTTCAATTTGCCGATATAGGAGATTGTTATTCTTTCTAAATTTTTTGCACATTAAACTCAACTAACAACGCAAAGTTGTTTGCGGAACAACTAAACTGAGAGCATGAATACGTTAAAGTAAGAGTATAATACGGATATACAATGATAAATTGTTTTTTCTGGTTTGCTTTAAAAATTAATAAAATAAGGGCGTTTAAAAAGAAAAACGAAACTCACCTACGATAAAATGGAAAATGTAAGACAATGCGCCTCATATTTTGAAAATAAATAATAACATATATATATATATATATATATATATATATATATATACAACAATAGAAACAATTTTATCATAAACAAAACATAAAAAATATCCAAATATTTTATATAGGATAATTGTTCTAACTTTGTTAAAATCTCAGAAAGACATGATGATAAATATTCCCAGGTACAAAGGATAGTCAACATCAGTTTTATTCAACTTACACAGCAGAGCAGAACAGCTGTTTTCGAAAGTCGAAACACTTTCATCTTCAGTGCTCATGTGTATATTGTGTTTATCACCACTGTTTAGGTGGCTTAGTTGAATGTGATAACAGTTTGTATTTACACAAATTTTATTGTGAAAAACAATCCCAGAACTGTATCAACCTGATGTTAACACGTTTTTGTTTTAATACCTGTGTTACCGTTTGAATATTTTCTTCATGTCCCATTTTTCTGAATTTTTTGTTCCATCATACCAAAGTCAAACTTTTATGGTTTGAATTTTATACTTAAGTACATGTGAACGTTTTTTTTTCCAATTTTCATTGGTAGCTCAAGCCTAAGCTCAAATTGAATGTGATTTGAATTTTTTAATGAACATTTATTTTTGCTATATTAATATTTTATATAGGCTAATTGTTCTAACTTTGTTAAAATCTCAGAAAGACATGATGATAAATATTCCTAGGTACAAAGGAATAAAAAAAAAAAAAAATTAAAATCATAAAAAATATCCATTTTATGAGCGTATTGTATTCATGCATACATAAAAAAATAATCCATTAAAAATTTGGCAATATTGGAATTTGTACTTCGATAATATCGCTTATTTATAAAAAAAAAACCTAGTTTAACGCAAAATATGTATATTAGACGAAAGTATTTATTAAGGCTTTGATAAAAATTTTATTACTACATATTAAAGATGCTCAATATACATACATATTGAAAACAAAAAATATTCTAACTTTCAGTCTATTTCATACACTATATTTTAGTGATGCTAATTAAAGAAAATTTATTTGAGCAGAAGCTCACTCCTTTATAAAAGCTTCTAGTTTACTTATTATATTGCCGAATATATAAAATATTTCCAAATAGTTAATATCTTTGATTTTATGAATATTGGATGTAATTATTCAGTCTTATCGTTAATATAAGCTTTTGGCAAAATTTTAGTACACAGTTTTTGAAAAAAAGTAAACCCCTCAATTGATCATTTTGAATTTTTTAGTAAAATATTGGGAAAAAAGAATCAGCACAAAATTAAAATCAAAGAGGTTTAAAAACAATTCCCAAATATATGAACTAATTTGAAAAAAAAGTACTGCTTTGCTTTTAATATCTATAGTATCACTACTTCAGGTGTGTTGAGTACATATTTACAGCTCTACTTCCGATGAATACATCTAAAATGTCTTCAATATGTAAAACTTCAAGATAATCAAAATTTTAATTTTTTATAGTATTTTTAAAATTTTCAAATAATATATCCTTTGTTTAAGTAATTCGGTATATTATTTGTGATGATTCGCATTCAAAATTAAGGTTTAGCTCCTACCTGTCAGCATACTGTCGTTACTTGTACTATCGGTAGTTCAGCTTTCATTATCTACATTACTATCGACTGAATGTTTGCAAATAATTGTATTTTTTTTCAGTTACAGTTCTCTTTTCAATTTTATTGCAATTATATACATTAAATAAAATCTGTGTACTCAGATGCGACTTAAGTGTTAGTTAAAAAATTATATTGTGTTCTTTAGAGCATCGCATTTTTATAACAAGTAGACCTAATTTCAATAACTGAATAAGGCAACGAAATAAGGCTCGATTAAAAAAGCTTCTATTTTCCAAAATTAAAATTGAAGAAAATATTAATTTGTTTGAAAAGAACACAAATTAATGCATATTGATACAAAAAAGTTTAAAAAAAGTGGAATAATAGGTGGCAAGGCAGTAAACAAGGGCTAAAATGTCGCTTTTTTCGCTCAAGGAAAGGTTGCAGTAGTGAAAGCTCTCTCATTGCTAAATCTTCTGCATATACACGGGCGTAGAAAGTCCACTCTGATCAGCGTTGCCAAGTGTTCAGTTTTAACTGATTTTAGCAGTTTTTTGGAGTGATAAAAAGTTTTTCAGTTAAAAAAAAAAATACTAATATAATACGAGTGTATTATATACGACTATATAATACTATTTTGTCTAATTTTCAAAACTGTTGTAAGGAATGTAATACACCAGATGATACGATACAGATTGAAGATGATGCACCTCGTTTAAGCAAAAACCCAAGAAAAAAACTGCCAAATTATAATAAATCATGGGAAGAGCAGCCATTGTTCAAGAATTAGATCAGGAGAAATGTTCATGGTTAAGTTCCTTGTAGCTTTGTAGCTCTGAAATTAAAGATTCACATTTTAAGATAAAAACACCAAGAAGGTGCAATAGCTATACAAGTTCATTCGGGATCTAACTTACATTATTGTTACGTTTTAGAACTTCAATCAAAATATTAAATGAAATCGATTATATACATACATATGTACATATGTATATATTTTATAATTTTTCGGATACATTTTTTTTGGGGTAACAGTTTTTTCTTCTAAAAATTGGTTTAATTCCAATTGTAAGTTATTTTTTAAAAAGCATATGGCAACACTGATTCTGATAATGATTACAAATGATTTTCGCCGGTGAATGTAAAACCTTTAGTATCGTGTTACAGAAAAACAAATTTAAAATGGACAAATTTAAATTTAGCAAATTTAAAATAATATATTAAACTAAAAGTAATATGCTATGTGTACAACCAAAGCAATACTTGTTGCACTACGTCTAGATGCATTAACTTTATTTGTTTCAGTTAGAGTTCATTTGTTTCAGTTTGATGAAGTTTGACCCAACTCTAGTTTCAGTTTTACTAAAAAACTCAACTGAACCAATTATTTCCTGAGTTTTATTTATTCCTCCAATAAATAGTGTTTTTGTTGCTAATTTTTATTTATTCATAAGAAAACAAATTCTATTTCTTTATTTTTATGTTGCTTAAATTAATATCAACCGATGTATGATCGGATATATTGTGTGTAAAACCTCTTATTTAATATATTAATTGAAATGAAAAGCAAAAACTACTTCATTTTCTGACGAATTAATAATAAGCAAGAAATAACATCCATTTTCTGGTCGAAATAAATAAATAAAATTCAGAAAATAAATTTTATTTTTTAAATCAAAAATAAAACTCAGGATATTAATATCAATAATTAGTTTTCGGTGCTTTCTGAAGTGAATATCAATAGAATAAAAGAACATTCAACTACGGATAAGTAATAGAGCATATTTTATTTTTATGTACAATTTGTGTTATTTTTCTTAATAGTTTCTTACGCATATTCCTATAACTTAGTGAAGCAAGAATACCTATGTATTCACATTTATGTTGTTTTTGAGCGCAGTTTATTTTATCTTAAGCTATCAGCGCTGCTAAAAAATATTACCCCTAGAGATACTCGGCGGTATTCATAAAAAAATTAATTGAGGCTTCAAAAGTATTTTAAGACTAAAAAACGTTTTTGGAATATTGGTATTCACAATCAGTATTTTAATTAAAAATTATTTAAATTTAGTTTAAACAATAATGTGGCATCACTATCTTTTCTTGTATCTTAGTTCTTAAAAACAAGGATTATTTATTCACAAAGTATTCGTATCTACATTTGCATATTTGTCCCTTTTCCGACATGTATTTTATGATAAATAATAGTAATAGGTAACAATGGATCTTTGGTAAAAGTGTTACTCATATGACTACTTTAGTGCCAATTAAAAAACCATAGAAAAACGAGTTTTATTTTATTTGGTTTGTGTGCTTATACATCACTAGCACATTTTGTACAATTAACAATATTTTGATTGTGAGTTTTGATTAACATAGGCTAGCTGACTTGTGTTCAATATATATACACATATCCTACACACAGCACATATCCTACACACATGAAGATCTCCACTATCATCTAGAAGTTCAACTTGTTTTTTAACATTTAACTTTCATCTACACAACATACTTCTGCTCTTCCCCAACTCCAAGACCTGAAGTTCTGCCGGAGTTCCGCATCCTCTACGCTCTAAAATAATATCGTATTTTATTAAATTTAATATTTTTTGTTTGTTACAGTTTGTTTATTAAACCGATATTTCTGTTTAAATTGGGTATCGGGAATGGAAACAGATCGCTTCTTTTCTTATAAATTTTCCTTTGTTGACCATTTGCAATTTCGGCGATTGTTTCTTTTAAAAGAGATAAACTAAAACTTTTTCCTAAATTAAACTGACACATACTTACCTAATTCTCTTATTAAATATAACGTATCCATTGTTTTTTTATAAAATAACTTCTTTCTCTTATTTTTTATATTTTATTTTAAAGTAATTATTTCACTTTTATAAAGTTTAATAAATGTAAACAACAAGAAAAACTTCAAGAATGTCATTTTAAAATAGGTTTAAGCATGGGTGTTGTCAATTTTAAAATTTGTTTATTTACACAAGGTTTAGAAAACGTTTTTAAGCTAAAATTTTGCTATGAATACAATTTTAGCGAATATTGCTTAAGCAAGGCTTAAAATGTTTTTGAATGTATATGAATATTAATAATTAACATCAAATTTGTTATATTGTCAATACTCATATACATACATGATTTAGCTCTACCACATAGATATTACGACTAAAAAATTGACTATATGAAAAGATAGATTTGCAAATATAGGTCAGAAATAGTCTTGGATGAAAATTCCAGCCCTGGATAAAACGGAAATCAACCAAACAAATTATCTTCTCTTGCTCTTACTGTGAAAGGATTCGAATTCATTGATCTAGAATCTGAACCTTATATCCTTTTGACCTTGGTTTCATTTAACATCTACCAGCAGTTTGTGAACATCTTTCCATAAGAAATACATTGTCCTAAAGATTAACATTTCGTTACATATTTAAAAATGTTTACATCTTTCAATAATTTGTATGTCATCAATAAGAATATGATAGATGAGTTCCATAATTCGTGACACTATTTTGGAAATATATGCACATTTTCATTTTAAAGCCGATAGATTATAGTTGCTAGTGGTTTTTTTCTTTAGTTTATTCTAATTTTAATTATAATCAGGAAAAGCAAGAACGCCAGCCGTAATCAGGTTGAATAAATTTAAAACAATGATATATTTTACATGAAAATGACTTGTTTTTATGTAGTTAATGCATTGTTATATTGTCTTAATTGAAACATATTTGTTTTCTTTTAATATAAATATATGTATATGTATGACAATAAAATGGTTTTATAAAATGTATTATTTTATTGATTCAGGTTGCCTTAGATTTCGTGTGAAAAAATCTCTCTAGCATCAATATTTTTGTTGAAATACTTATTTGTATTACACATAATTTCACTAAATTTATTTTTGGCAACTAAAATAATGGAAAATGTTGTCTCAAAATGTTTTTTCTGACTGTACTAATATCTTACAACAAAATGTCTTGACAAAAATTACGATGCATTAGTTTCTTTATATATACACTTGTTGTGCTTCTTTCAATGGAACGGTTTATTAAAAATCCTAGTGATTACTTTATATCAAAAAGTTGAATAATATGTATAAATATATGGATGCTTTGCGATTTATAAATTTATATCTTTAATCGTCGAAGGCATTTTTGATGTGAAATTGACTGTCTATTTGAACGCAGCCTGTGCTCCATCTGTCAATTCAAGTAAGTTTTGACATTCATTTTGTGGTATCAATTAGAAAACAAAAACTTGAAAGAGCGGCTACAGTGTTGGCAATTTTCAATTGTAATGGCTCCTCACTCGATTTTTCTAATTTCCTGTATAGTCTTTGTGGGCTTCGTATGTTGCAAGCATCTGCTTTTAATGTCATTGTAACATCATGGTCTTTACCTAGACTATATCTAAACTAAACCACATTAGTCAAAATGATTGATATCCTATCACCAATAGTATACGTAAGAATCTTCTAACACAGCTCTTATACTATACCCTTCACAAAGTTACATAAGCTATCTGCATATTTGACATTTTTGGGGAAAGTATATTGTGATGTTAGATGAATAGATCACAACTTTCCACTCACAAAAGAAATTTTCAAGTTCCTCGGCTTCTTGAGACATGATAAGAGATATCTGATTTCTTTACTAATTATGTCGCTTACATTCAACCGAAAATGGAATACAACTCTGGTATGTGTTGAAGCTACTCGGCCGTGTGCAGGAGGGAACTAAGAACCTCATCGGAGACATATTGCAGAGGTACCATAATGGAAAGTGCTCTGAAAAAAAACGAAACTTGTTCCCCAAACACAATATGCTAACGAGGCACACTTCACATTACCGAGAAAATTTTACTTTCGCGCGAATAGTCCGTACACAAAACAAATTATGCGCATATTTCTTCCTCACCACTTGCAATATGAAACTGTTTCAATTAAATATTTCCAAACACAACTCCCTTTATCCTCTTTCCTAAAATCTATCTTCCCAGCTACGGTGCAATACATTGCATAAGTAAGGTACACCCACTGGATCTTATACCGTGTTCAAACATGCATTTTAAAATGAGTCAATTCATTTTAATTGTTCAATTAAATCTAGTGTTCACAGATACTCAGTTCAGCTGACTCAATTAACATTTGACAACTGAAAAAACATTTGTTTTTATTTGTTTCGTGAATATTCGTGTTTGTAAATTTTAAAAATGGATGCATATTTTGGTTTAAAGGAAATTTTACTTTCATATAATAGATATATGGAGCTCTTGAACTCATTGCGATCGATTTTTGATTAAAAATTGTCAGTGCCTAAAAAAAGAACACTGGACAATTTTCGAAGTTTGAGAAAGTAGCAGCTATTGCTCCTTTCATTATTCGAGCAAAATGCAGCTCAAAGCTCATCTTCTTTACAGCCATTTTGTTTTTGTTTATTTATTCAGTCTGTTTGAAAATTCAGTTTGTTTTTTATGCATGTATATTTTTTGACGTTTGGCTCGCTAACACACTTATGACCAGGGTTGCAATTCGAGTTTTACGCAATTAGTGAGATAATTATCTACTAATTGCTCAATTTACTAATTGACTTGTTGTATGATAAATTGAGATTAATTAAAGCCTTAATTGAGAAAAATGCCCTAATTGCGCAAGAGGTATGTCTGAACACGGTATTAACTCATAAAAATATTATAAACCGCTAAACGTTTTGCATATTTCATATTCTAAAAATTTTTGTTTATTTACAAATATTACATAATTATATCAAAATAACTTAAGAGTGATTAATATGAAAACTTATAGAAAAATCAGTAGCTTTTTTTTATTTAATAGAAAAGAATTGGTTACTAATAATAATTATATAAAAATAGTCGCTATATTGATTGTTCTTGTTAAACAGTGCCGTAATTTCCAACAGTCAAAACATTTGTTATTTTCGAATTACGATGTTTAAATGTTAATTAACATTTGAGGCCAAAATCGATTACTAATGAGTGGAAGGGAATAAAGTGTAACTTTACTATACCAAACATGTTCACACTCTCCGACGCTAGCAGCACTTACCCTTAAGAACCAGTGCAAAATAAGCAACCGATCGTGGGATCATTCCTTATACATAAATGCATTAGAACAGTCAACAACAGTTGAAAGCCTCTGATGAATTTATATTAGTTTAGGGCTTTTCGCTAGTTATTTTCTGCCCAATAAAAAAATAACGAGAGCAATCAAATCATATAATTTCTCACCAATGTTAACAAAAATATTTATTTAAATGGCTAAGACTTACGCTAAGGGAAAGTAGGGGGGTAAGGCATAGGCATCCATTTCAGTAAGGCTAAATGTTTTGTATCCGCTGCATATAGTGATTTGTTTATTTTCTTATTTTCTTTTTTTTTCTTTATCATGTAATTTAGATGTTGCAATAGCCAATTTTTATTACTTTCACAAATATCTCACACATGAAATTTTGCATCTAATTGATCTAATATATCTTGTATACACACAATATACATATGTATATGTATGTATAAATGTAAGCTTGTGAATATTTGACAAATCAATTTTCTCGTTACTTTGTATCATTGATATGACGCTTACACTTTTAATCGGCACTTACTATTTGTTTTTTATATATATAGTTATTGACTAACCGGCGGCGTGAAAACTGTAGATTTTGTCGAAATTTAACTGAAGATATATACATATATATATATATATATATATATATATATATATACATATATATATATATATAAATTTTTTTTTGTATTATATTTGCATTTGTTTAATATTCTTCCTTAAATATGTAACTAGATTGAAGACTGCCATAATCATTAATTGATTCATAAATTTTAAGATTATTCTCTCCACTTATGATTTTGATCTCTACTACACGTTACAGCGTTGTCCATAAGTTTCTTTTTTATTTTCTGCTGAGAGTGGGACGAGCAGTAATGCGTGTGTATGGTAAGTAAGTTATTTCCGTACTAAAGTGTTAATCAAGGATGCACAAGAGCAAACAACTTGCAATGGTTTGCTTAAAGTAGCTAGAGTAGCAGAAAACAAACAACATACATTATAATGGATGGTTGTAAAATATATGTATATATGTACATCTATATGTAGGTTTGGATACATGTGCATGTGTGTAAATACATTTGTATATACTGCTGTATGTGCTGCATTCTCAAACAAATAAATGTAGATACTTCATACATACATCCATACAGAAACTCATATAAAGAACCCACACTCTGCAAACAGTAAGCAAGTTGTTCGTTCAGTTCAACCGACGCTCTGTCATGTCCACGTTGATCAATGGCAACGTCGAACCGTTTAGTTTGTTGATCAAGCATTGAGTATTTTTGTACGCAAACAAAAAGACACACATTTACTTACACCATCGAACCTTTCAACCATTTCTTCATACAGTTTAATCTCTCAATTATATTGGGTGAAACGACAAAACAGCAAGCCAGCCAACCAGCCTCGCCATAAGGCACGCTACCAAACGAAAAGTAACAGCTTAATGATCTTAACACAGAACCAACCCAGCAAAATGTATCTGAAGCGTTTCAAATTGAATCAAAAGGCATTTCAAGTTTGTCTATGAGTTTCAATATGTAATATATTTTCTTTCATACCCAATGAAAAATTTAAAACATTCACAAAGCGTATCCTTTTTCAGAATATCTTAAACTTTATTAATTATTTGACAAATCGCTTTATCCGTACGGGAAATTCGATGACGTGGCATTATTGAAATATTGCAGAAGAATTACTGTTCGAAGTTCAATGGAAATCTAATATCTATTTATAAAACTGCAAAAAATACATATCCATGGTTAGACTATGGGTATTAACATGCTACAATTATCTACCAGGTAGCCGCAATAAAACAACACATCAGCAACAACTAAATCATCAAAGCGTTATCTTGTTGTAAATGAATTCAGACTGTCAACTAGCACATGAAAAATCTTGCTTTGTAGTACGTGCCTGTATACGTACGTAATTAAAACCGTCAAGTTGTATTTTATGAATTTGTGTAAATCTTTGTATACAAAACAATATTTGACAAGCTCTACCACAATAAAACAAACAAGCATGATAGAGTTGAGTATAAGAAAGAATTTGTAGCGTCCAATTTCTTGTTTATTTCCTAATATACTTCGCCGGTGGAATTAGACTAACAAGCTAGCATTGTTACCTATCATCCACAGCGGCTACAGTATCAACGAAGAAGAGATCTGTGGTGTAGTTTTTTCTATATGGTAGTGTCACTAAAAGCTGGATTCACCTAGGGTTTCAGTACAATATCGACGTTCTACAACATTTCTAGTTTTTTGAGAGTATGCTTTGAAGCGATTCACCCACTTCGCGCATTTGTTCTGCAACATCAAGGCTACCATATGAAATAATTTTGTAAACTATGTGTGTGAGTTTTACAATTGGGCAATACCACTATTTATTTAATTTTATTTATAACAATATTCACCAGTTATATATTTTTTTAATACAAAATAAGTGCTCAGTATTTTATTATATACACAAACAATATGAAACAAGTGTGTTGTTTTACATACAAAAGTATAAAACAAGTTCTGTATTTAACTATACATATGTACACATAATATGTTGTGGAATCTCAGTTCTACTTCACTTAAGAAATTAAACTTCCTGGCAGCACAGTTGCAACGTTTCGGAACTTGAATTAAAATTAAACCAATTCAGGTTCCGAAACACGTTACTCTCTTTCGCTCTCTCACTCTCTAAAACAGAAACGTCAAACTACATATAAAAAAAATGTTTCAGGGCGTGAAATTCGTTCTGAAACCATGGGGGAATCCAGCTTAAGGCACCGTTCAGAAAGTTTAACCAAATATGAAAAATTTATGAGCACTTTACTCTTCACTATATGTTATATTTTTCCATAATACTAATAAATTTCATTAAACTATTTTGTTTCGTTTCTAAACTAAGAACTTTTGAAATAATTACACAATAATACAAGGACAGAAAATCATTTTGATACCTGTGATATATTCATCAAAACGCCAAATATATTAAGACATAACTATAATGTGCTTAATCTAGCGTAGGCTAGACAGATATCTTTACTGTCAAAACTCGACGAAAAGACTGTTAAATGCATATGCAAACCAGTGCAAACATTTGTGTGGCTATATTATATTTACACTCAGTTGTGAAATATGTACTCTTGCAGAAACTAAAATATCATAAATATGTACATAAAATATAAACACATATATAAATGCATTCAACTTATATATATATATATATATATATATATATATATATATGTATATATGTTTATATATATACACATATATATATATATATATATATATATATATATAAATATATATATATATATATATATATATATATATATATTTATATATATATATATATATATATATATATATATTTTCATAAGCAAGTTGATTAATACCAATTTAGAAAGCAATTAAAAAGTAAAGTCGAAAAGTACAAAAATTACAACAGTGTATGCAAGTAGTTGGCTACACGACATTAATAATTGTAAGAAAATACAGATGGTATAAACTTTGATATATGTACTATATACCTGTGATATATTCCATAAGCAAACGCTAAACATTAAATATTTCAATTAATATTTTACATTATTTATTAAATTTTCTATGGAATTGATTTCGGCGTCCATTGCGGCTACTCTTGTGCCGCAATCTATGGTATATGTGTATCTTATACCGTGGTGATACATACCCGTTAATTGTGCAATAAAGGGATTTTTTTCAATTAATTGACCACAATTTATCATACAATAAGTCAATTAATAAATTGAGCAATATAATTGAGCATTTAATTGTATCACTAATTGCGTAGATCTCAAATTGCAACCCTGGTCACAAGTATTTTTACTAAGAACTGTGTTCAGTGAGGAGAAAAATTTCCTATAATGGTGAGCCAAATGTTAAAAAATATACATATATATTAACAAAACAAACTGAATTTGCAAAGAGACTGAGCTCCAATAAATAAATAAATAAATGAACAAAAACGAAATGGCTGGTGAAGAAGGTACATACCTGTTTTTAAATTCATAAATTAATTTATTAACATACATCTTTTATAGACAGAAAAAAATGAAAAGGAAGAGGCTCGCGTGGAGTGAGTCCAGTGAAGGTGCTCTTTTGGAGTTGTGGCCATGCCGAATAGAAGAGTTTCGTGGCCAAAGAAAAAACGGTCACGTATGTATATGCTGATATGACGGATGAGCTGCAGAAGTTGGGCTTTCCATATAGCCCGCGCGATGTACATCTTAAATTACAAAATTTTACTCAGCGGTACAGGTATGTATTTATGTTGATAAGATAATTATTTAAATCATCACAACAGCAAATAAAAACCATCCTGAAAACTGATTGCAATATCAAAGAAGAAAGTAGATTGCCTTTAGAGCATTGCAAATGACAATTCGGAATTCAGAAATGCCTTGAATTCATTTTTAAATAAAAAGTAAAAAATTACTGGTTTTAAATAAAATTTACAAAAATAAATTACTGTTTTTAAACAAAAATATATTACTTTTTTAAATAAATATAAAGCAAATTATACTTTATACTTACTAAAATTTAATTTATCCAAAAAGCCACAGAGTATATTAAAATTTGCTCGAGTCATACGAAAATTAGTCTTAAAGAAATGGTCGTCATTACAATTGCAAGTGACTTTCCAGAATACAGATTGGCGATTCTATGAATTGAAAAATGTTACGGATGTTAAAAAAATTATTCCATTTGCATTTACCAACGTCCAGAGTGAACTTTGAGTTGCGTTTTGCTGGAATAATGAAAGGAGCAATAGTTGCTGCTTTCTCAAACTTTGTAAAATTATCAAGTTTTCCTTTTTCTTTTTTCAAGCACTGATAACTTTGAATAAAAAATCGAACGCAATGACTCCGAGAGCTCCATATTGCTCTTATATGCAAGTAAAATTTCTTTTAAACCAAATTATACATCCATTTTGAAAATTTACAAACACGAATATTCACAAAACATATCAAAACAATGTTTTTTTCAGCTGTTAAATGATAATTGAGTTAGCTAAATTGAGTATGTGTGAACACTAGACTTAATTGCTTAATTAAAATTAAATTGACTGAATTAAAATTGCATGTCTGAACACAGTATAAAAATAATTTTCAATAACAACGAACAAAGAGCTGGCCGCTTAGGCAAAGTGCTATCAGTTTTTCTTCATGCGTAGGAAAATTAAATTTAACGCAACTGAGAAAAGTTAGCAAAGTTAATTATGGTTATATGTACACATTTGATTCTATCATCAAGTGAATAACCTTAGAAATATACTTAACTACTGATGATAAAAGTGCAGCGGATTTCGAAATCACATGCTATGCTCTGCTGTGAAAGTTGAATAGTGAATTGTGCCTTGGAACATATATCCCATCTTTGTAACGAAAATTAACCTGCTATTCTTACTTAAATTTAAATATATTTTCTCTTATACATACATATGTGGCTATTTGTACCATGCTCGATCTGTTCTTGATCGAAAAACAGAAGAATTCAGTTGATTTTTTGCAGTGTTATGTTTTGACCGCAAAACTATTTTCACTTTGTCAAAAACTTCTGCTTACTTTTTACAGATGTTTGCTTACCTAGCGGTGTTTTGCTATTGCAAAAGTCATAGTAAATTCACAAGCACTTTTTTAATGCTTTAAAAAATGGAAAAATATACGCAAACAAATGCCTGTTGTTTTTCGTATTATTTTAGCAATAGAATAATCGACGGACTATGAGTCGTTTTATTTACCCTTCGCAATATTGCATCATAAAACATTACTATTTGCATGATGTAACAATATATAACATTAACGTCCCTTTCCACAATGTATGATTAAATTAACTTTAACGAAAAATTAGCCAATTGACACTTTTCTTAACAGGCACTTTTTAACTGATTGTTAATCATTTGCTTTTCACCATCATTTAGTTGCTTAACCAGTGCATTCTATATTTAATATGGCAACATTTGAATTTTGTGTTCACGAAAAATAGTGTAATGAGAGACTTGAATGTATGAATTCAAATTTTTTCCTTTGTAAACTATATGGGCTTCGGCCTTTTTAGGAAAATCAGAATTCTTAAATGTTATCCGATTTTCGAAATGAGAACACTTCTCTAATGTGCTCTTTAGAATGTGGCATTTTTATAATTTTTTTTTGGTAGTCTAGCGCTATATACAATAGATGCATTTTTTGACTTATTCTGCGTTTTAGAGAATTACAAACGTTTTGTTGATACGACGAGATCTCACATTAGAATAGAGACAGCGCGATTTGACACAAAATCATAGTGAAATCAATAAAAAGACAAGATAATCCGTTAAGATCGAGAAAAACTCTTATATGAATATTTCTTTCGTTGCAATAGTTCAAAATTCCATTAAATAAACTTGTGCGTGTACTTTAGATATGTTTTTATAATAAAAATTATACGTATTGATAGTGCTAGTAAGTTTATGTAGATAAATTTGTGTTATTTACTGTATTTTTGAACGACTGCTGCTTATAAAAAGCAATTATTTATTAATTTCACTGGAAAGAAACATATACTTAAAATCACATTATGTTCATACTAATATATATACAATTTTCACAAATATTGGAGTAAATACTTAGTACTCGCGTATACCTACATAACACATCACTATTTTAAAATGATAATTTTGGATGGAAAAGTGTTCATTTACTTTTTGTTATTACTGAGAGAAATTTCACTAAATTTCTTCTTACTCTCTAGTTGATGGAAAGTGATAGAAAAGTAAATGAACAGAGCTAACAAGTTCTCATGGCGTTTGCATATGTGTGACCGCTTATAAATTGTGCGTATGTGCTGCATTTCAATTGGGGGATTCACACTGTAGTCATAAAATAATAGCACGAAATATATGACTAGTGTGAACAACTCGTCATAACTTAAGGCTCAATTAGCCGAACGCTGAAATCGCAAACGCTGCGTAAGTGCGGACGCACTTTGTTTTTTTGAAACCAAATACCAAACGATTTGTTTCTATCACAGAAAACTGTTCAGCTTATGGTGTTTATCATTTAAAAACCAAAAATCAAAACAGCTATTTGAAACAGTGGTGGTACTTTCCGTTTTGCGTTTGTGCAGAAAACGTACGAAATTGTATAAACAGTACAATATATTATTTTAAGCTTGTGATCGATGTAATATCTTCATTTATTTTATAAGGGTGCTGCTGGCTGAAGTAGTGAACACAAGCCTACGATGCCTTAGATCCCGAAATTGACTTCGCCCTCAGTCATGAATATGGTTTCGACTTTATCTCACCTGCATTAGTGCAAGATTGTGTTAATTTCGGCTTGTTTCAATGGCATAGCACTGTTCGCTAAACATTATCGATTGCTTGCATGTACATACATAAATTATATATGTAGTAATATTGGTATCACATAAGCCCTGTAGGAATATGAGCTAACCATAAGCATACTTATGGTTGACCATAAATGAGCTAGGAGTGATTCGCGACTGACCCATTTTTATACTAACGCTGGATCATTTTTAACATGTAATGTCTTAGGAAATGAGTGCACTCACTTTCAATCAATTTTAGACTAACCACAAGCTAGCTTATTTTGAGTTAGCTTATTATTGATTCAACACGAGGGCGTCACTAGCTGGCTCTAAACTGGTTGGTGATTTGCTACACTCATGTGAGTTGAATTAAGGCGGATATAAAATGAATGTACCTGTGGATAGCTAAGCTATTGCTTTAATTTATTAAAAAAGTAGTTTTTTTTATATATTATCTTTTGCATTTTATTTAAAAGAATATTATTATTTCATAACAAAAAATAGTTATCAATTAATTTTTTTAAATTTGTTTAATTTAAATAAATATATATGTATAAGAAAATTTTTATAAAATAACTAAAAATAACTTTTATTTCTTTTCTTTTATTTTTAACTATGTTTGCTTTAAAAATAATGTATAGTTCATTTAGATTATAATATTTAGAATATATGTAGTTTAGATTATTATATTATTAAAAGAAAAATAAATTTAATTTAATTTTTTTTAACTATGTATAACAATATGTTATTTATAAAAATAATAATAAAAATATAAATTTTTATTTCATTTTGATATCATTGAAAGATTAGTTTTAATTATATTAAATAAAATAAATAAATAAATAAATAAAATAAATAAATAAGCTCATTTTTTTATATATATCTACGTCTATTAATATACTTCTTAATATTTTTATGGTAAACTTATTTTTTTTTTTTTTTTAGTAGACACTATTTGAAAATACCGCTTATTGTAAAATCTTATTGCATTTCTTAATGCTTTTTCTGAATCTTCTGCACCGTTAATAAGAATTGCATCTATTTAATGATAAAAAAATTGATTAAAAGTTAAAATAATCAGTTAAATCAGATAATTATCTCACCTTTTAAAGCATCAAAAAGCCTGTTAAATTTTTTAAATGGCACGTTGTCGTGTACTCCGTCTATGTTAGATTCCAGAGTTAGATCTAAGGAGAGAACTTCTGTCAGAGTTTTCGATATTTGACCTTTCATTAATAATGACATACAACGTAACTGAAATTATTTGTTAGATTAAATAATTACTTTTTTATTCGAAATGGAAAAATACTTACATAGATTGAACCTCTAGCCACAGATGACAAAACGTAACTGACGAAGTAACAAGTTTTTTTTCTTTCTTTTCTTTTGTTTCTGAGCGTAAAGGGATTTTTTTATTCTCTTGTACAAAAACGGTAAATTTCTCTTGATGGGTATTTAACATGCATAAATATATAAATGTTTGTTGTTTTCTTTGAACATTACGTTACAAAAAGCAACGACAACTGGGTCACTTCTGCATCAGATTTTAGCTACTTTATGGTTAGTCTCAAATGAGTTAGCTAAGTATCAACCATATTATGAGCTAGCTCACAAAATTCCTTCAGGGAGATTATGCCCATACGTTCATATGTCTACATCAGTGATGCCCAAAAAAATTTTTGTTGTGAATTGGTGAGTAAGAGAGAAATAACAAATTGAGAGAATTTATTTATTTACAGCCAAATAATAATGTTAGTAAGAGATTGAAAAACAGAAGAAACTATATTCATATTAAGAAGCAAACTTATTAATATATGAATGTCCATGTTTTTAAATTAAATAATTCAATTTAATTTTTTAAATTAAAATACTCAATTATATATAAACTCCATAATAGTAAAAGATGTTAATATAAAATATGTTGCGCACATATTTTGTTTAACAACAACAAAACAAAAAACAATTTAATAGTACATATAATTCATTATAAAAAATCAAAAAACTTTCTCGAAAAAGAAAAGATTGCAATTAAGAATCTTATGTAAACGATTCTAATCATATAATAACAACATATAAAAAACAATTGCTACACATGCGTATTCATCATTGAATGGCCACGCAACATTTTTTGAGTGTGAACCTGAAAAAAGCAACAAAGCATTCGCTAAACATGTACACTTTTCGACTTATCATTAACGACTAAAGAAAGAGCGTAAGAACAATTGTTTCATGAGCTGGGCATCCCTGGTCTACATATGCATACGTATGTATAACATTAACGACTTAGGGCCATTATTACAACTTGATGTTATCTTAAAGTAAGATTTTATCGGTCGGATAAATACGTTTTCATCATTACAACTTTCCTTTAACCTAAATATGAGCGATGAATTAAAGGCAAGCTGGACTTTGCGATAAGTTTTACCAGGAGGATTTATGTTTATATTGCCATATTTTTCAAACTTACATACATAGTTCTTCTTCACTTGAAAAGTTCTTTGCATGCTTTCTCACAGCTCGCACGATTGTTTCCTTAGATGCTGACATCTCTTATTTTATAAAACTTATATTTTCACAAACAAAAGCTGCATATATGTATATTCAAAAGGTAAAAACAAGTGCATCGTTGCCACTAAAATTTTTCGCGATCTAAATAATCTTTCAAAAGTAGTCGATAATTGCTAGCGGTATTGCCACACGATAAGAAATGTACATTTAATTTTTCCGGCAAGTTGTAATAATGGAAAGTTGCTATCGGCCACTTAATCGCCCTGTTATGCTAACGTTTCCATTTACTACAACCAACTTTGTCGCCAGGTTGTAAGAATGGTCCTTATTGTACAAAAAATATATAAAGTCTTTCGTGCTTTTATAAAGAAAAACAAGTTATATAGCAAATTAATTTATTAAATATGCTATGTATAATTACAAATGTTCAAAAACCAAACAAGAAGTACAAAAAAACGCTTTTGTGCCGCACTTTCATTCAACATACATACATGCCATCACTCTCTGCGTAACCTAATGCAGATCATCAGGGAACCTTTACCTCCCCCTTTCTTAGAATAACTAAAGATATTTATTTCAAACTTCCACTTCAATGAATGAGAAGCTTAAAAATAAATGAATATCTTTATTATTTTAGTCTGTCTGTACATTAAATCACATTTTTATCAAATAAGTATATCTGAAAGAGAATTAAATAACAAAATCTAAATATAAATTAAACAAAAATTTCTCTCGTTAAGGTTATGCAACTGGTAACCTCTGAAAGTTCTTTCAATTGCTGCCACCAAAAAGGAGTATTTAGCTCATATCTAGACAGCATCTCTTTTAGTTTGTACATACAAATTTATTTAGCAAACTTGGCGACAAAGTTGGTGGTAGTAAGTGGCAACGTTATCATAACGGCGGTAACAACTTTCCATTATTACAACTTGCTGGTAATATTTCTTATCGTGTGGCAATACCGCTCGCAACTACCGACTACTCTTGAAAGATTATTTAGATCGCGAAAAATTGTAGTGGCAACGACACACTTCTTTTTACCTTTTGAAAATATATGCAGCTTTTGTTTGTGAAAATATAAGTTTGTGTTATGAAACAAAAAATTTTAGCATCTTAGGAAATAATCGTGCGTGCTGCGAAAAAGCGGGCAAAAAACTTTTCAAGTGAAAAAGAACTATGTTTGGTGCTACTATAATAAAAATATAAGAATATATGGTAGTATAAAAAAAATCTTCCTGGTAAAATTTATCGCAAATTCGAGCTTGCCTTTAATGTATCGCTCCTATTTTGGTTAAAGGAAAGTTGTAATAATAAAAATGTATTTATCCGACCGATAAAATCTCACTTTAAGATAACACCAAGTTGTAATAATGGCCCTTGAGCTGGATTCACCCATGGTTTCAGAACAAAATTAATGTTCTGAAACATTTTTAGATTTTTGAGAGTATGGTCTGAAGCGATTCGCCCACTTCGCGCATTTGTTCTGGAACATCAAGGCTACCATATGAAATAATTTTGTAAAATATGTGTGTGTGGTTAGAATATTCACCAGTTATTTATTTTCAATGGCAAATAATACAAAACAAGTGCTCCGTATGTTATTATATACATAAACAATATGAAACAGGTGCGTTGTTATATATACAAAATATATAAAACAGGTTCTGTATTTTGTTATATTGTATAATATGATGTGGCATCTCAGTTCTACTTTACTTAAAAAATTAAACTTACTGGCAGCACAGTTGCAATTACCTTGGAACGCGAATTAAAATTAAACCAGTTCATGTTCCGAAACAAGTTACTCTCTTTCGATCTAAAAGAGGAACGTCAAACAACATTAAAAAAATGTTTCAGAACGTAAATTTATTTTTAAAACCATGGGTGAATCCAGACTTAATGTTTTAGAATTTTTTGATTTGACCGGTTATTGCTTCCAGGAATGTATTTTTTATTTAGTGCAGTATGCTCACGTATAATAATTATATTCACCCCTATTCTGCGTTTCGATTACTTTCCCGCATTCAGTTACGCTCGAATCGAAAATTGGTATTCTAGAAAAAAATCTAATCCAAAGAAAAAACAAAAGAAGAGAAAACATACTTTTGTTTAAACCAGTTGTTTTGTTATGAAACGTATGAAATAGAAACATTAAATATGTATATATAATTTTCTAAGCATTGTAATTGCTAAACTATAAAAAGTAAAATTTTATCAATATACAGTGAGAAAAATACTTATAAAAGATAAATATTTCGGTAACTATATTTAAATAAAAGCATCAGTTAAGTGCAGAGATTAAGAAAGTAGCCAGATTACACTGCCCAGCAGCAAAATCCTCCTTTGAATAAAACTATGGGCACTATATGGATTTTGATGCGCTAAACACGAATCCGTTTTTAGGTTTTTTCCATCAGGTCAAGATTTTTTTTATGAGCGTGAAAATTTCTTGCTCCTAAATTAGCCAGGTACGTAGACATATTTCACCTTAACTGGAGAACGAGTCATCCGATTTTAAAAAGTAAAACACCAGAAGATGTGTAACAAAATTGTATTTATTTTGGTTCATAGTAACTTTTCTTTATCTCTTGTATTTTTGGAATTATTCAGAAATAAATCGAGAAAAAAATTTTTTTTCCTGCAAAATTCACCATTTTTGCAGTTTAAAAATGGAATTAAAAAAAAATTAAAACAAAAATTCAATACTTTGAACTATACTTTATCTACAGGTCTTAGAAATAAAAAAAAACTGTAAACCATAAAAATCTGTTAAAAAATTTAGATTGTATTTTGAATTTACCGCAGGTATCCAATATTGTAATGCAACCAAGCTTACATATGTATGACGATAGCATTTCGTTAGGTGAGCAGGAAATGAAACTAAAGTACAACCAAAGACTCTATAATATAAAGATGTTGCACGCCATATATTATTAAAATTCAAAAATTTTGTGCTTCTCTATTATGCTGGGGACAAGTATGTGGCAACGAAATCCAATGGCTTATATATTCTCTTTCTAATGTTTTGTGCGTAACTTAATATATTTTCTTAGACTCTTTTGTTATGTATGTACATATTTATTTTATATAACAAATTAATTTATTGAATATGCTATGTATATCTACAAATATATCAACTATATGATCAAATATCAAACCAAACCAGAAGTATAAAAAAAGCTTTTGTGCCGCACTCTCATTCAACATACATACATGCCATCACTCTTGCGTATTTCTGCCTAAAACTCTATTTTCTGTAGGTTGGCTGCGCTGCGTTGCGTTTTTCAGCGTTCAATTAAGCATTTTCGCAATTTTCCATGTAACAGATTGGATCAGCTGACGCGTTTGCGCAGCGTTTGCGATTTCAGCGTCTCGCTAATTGGGCTTTTAATACAAGCACTTGTAAAGCTCTAATAAAGCTAAATTTAGCTTTGTTTTTTAATGTTTAGCTGGATATATTTCATTTAGCTCTTGGCTTTTTTTCAGTTCTTTCAACAATGTTTAGCTTTTTCTTTAATATCGTGTAATATATTTCTATTTCAAAATAAATAAAACTCATGTTTATGAACGGAATATTTGCTTTATAAATAATTTTATGTTACTATTGACTCAATGTTTCTTACTCCCAGTCCACACTTGCAATTTTTGTTGCAGCAATTCTTGAGTTTGTGGTTAGAAAGAGCGAAAGAGGAATAGAAATAGTATATATTTCTAGTTCACCACTCTTACACAAAATAACAATTGCTGCAACAAAAATTGCATAGTGTGGACCGGACTTATTTAAAAGAACCATATATATATATATATATATATATATATATATATATATTATATATATATATATATATATATATATATATTTATATACATATATATATATATATATATATATATATATATATATTTTATACCTACATAAACAACATTTAAGGTATAAAAACATATATAATAAAAAGTTGCTATTGCAAAGCTATAAAAAAATTTATTGGCCTTAAAATTCCTTCTTCAGCTCCTTTTAGCTCTATTTCAAACCTGATTTAGCTTTATATTACTTCAAAATCTGGTCACACTGTTCACACACATTTTTTATGAAAAAAAATAAATAGAAAATGCACAGAAGCACAAACATACTTAAGTATGTACATCTATATACTCTAAAATATTCTCTCCACAAATTTCTCTGGCTAAGAGTAAAAGTTTTTTACTCTCTTTAATGGTCGCTGCTCTAAATCCCATTAACATTTTACAACCGGCAAATCAATGTATGGAAGTGCAACATCTTTATATTATAGAGTCTTTGGTACAACGGTATTTTCCATGGTTCTTGGATTTTAAAATTATAATATAGTATTTTTCATTTATCTGTAATTCTAAATCGAGAACATTATGTTATGATGTAATAAATGTTCTCGATTTAGAATTTTTTAAATTCCATTCTTTAACTGGAAAAAATTACTTTTTTTCTCGATTAATTTCTGAATAATTCCAAAACGACATGAGATAAGGAAAAATTTTATGTGACAAATGAAAACAATTTTATTACACTTCTTCTGGTGGTTTACCTTTTAAAATCGGATGACTTCTTCTCGAGTTAGGGTCCAATATGTCTACGTACCTGGCTAATTTAGGGGGGAAAATTGCCACGAGTATAAAAAAAATCTCGACCTGATGAAAAAAATCTGAAAACGGATTCGAGTTTAGCGCATCAAAATCAATATAGTGCACATAGTTTTATTTAAAGGAGCGATAAAAAGTTATTTTATGCACAGCAGTGTTATAAGCAAATGCTATTTGTGGCCAAACTATTTCAGTGTGACGAATCCTGAAGCGCCGGAGTTAAATTTTCATTTGCTAAACATCATTACAAAATAAAAATTTAGTTCAGAGAAGAAATGGAATCGATAGCAGCGGCGATGTTGTTGGAAGAGGAGAACAACTGGTAAAGAATATTTTTAATATGCATTCATATGCAAGGAATTATTAAAATGTCATACTCTCTTCTATCCAACGTCAGTTTTTATTGGTGGCCCTCTTGCGTTAAGTGCGTTTGCAACTTCTTTCCAGAATGCATGTACTTCTTCAGTGGGATGCTTATGATATACAGACGCAATACCATCCTTCGTTGCCATTAGACTCGCCTGCCTTTCATACAGCTCAGATGTTGTGTTTGTTGACCTGCAATATATTATAAATAGCTTTAAAGTAACAAATAAGTAAATAAATAAAATATATTAGAAAACTAATTTATAGCATTTTATAATCGCATTTTATTTAATTACACACTTTTATAACCACAAAAACAAGAATTGAAAATATATCCGCTAGTACATATACAACGTAGAAAAACGTAGCTACGATCGTAACGCAGAAATCATAAAAACAAATCGAATAACATACGGGGAACGGAACGCAGAATACCAAAGTCGCCAAACGGAGAAATTTACTATCCAAATCGAAACGCAGAATAAGGGTAATTATTTATTTTTAGAAGTTATTTCATGTTTTGACGGTCATAATATATTTAGTTGTTGTTGAAAAGGTTGGTATAATAAATAAAGCTAGAAATATTTGATATTTAGCTCTACGATAAAACACTATGCTGCTATGTACATACATATATGTATGTATACAAACTTGGATTTTCGTATTAAATTTCGTGTATTCCACGTGAGGTTATGAACACAATACCGGGCTTTGTGAATAAGTATTCCTCTCAAGATTTCTTATGTTTTCCCTAATGGGGAAAAATGCTGTTTAATTTAGTATTTCCCTATATATACACATATAACCTTAACTAATATATTTAGAAAACTAACAGCCATGTCACAAAGATATATTCCGTTCGGAAGTGGAATTTATTCCGAATTTTTCTTCTATAGACAAAGTAAAACGAAAAAATTTTTCGGAATGAAACCACTTTCAATTATCTATGTGAAATTTTTATTTTAAGTATTATAAAAGTGTACACAGTACTCATAATACCTTTTTATTAGTATTTATCTAGAAATTTATTTTTTTTATTCAGCTTTAATAAAATATTAACATTTCTGTAAATACTTCCTTATATATAAAAGAAAATGAGGAATTTGTTTATTTAGTGCTACCGTACTTTTACACATACAACTACGAAAAGGCACAAAACAGAATGAAATAATTTCAAGCATCCCGTATAACTCTCGTAATTTTTCTAAAATTTTTTCATTTTCTTTGGCTGCTGTAATTATGGATATTCCGGGCATTTTTAATATATTTGTTCTTCTAACAATTTTTTTATTTTGAACCTCAGAAATCACAAACTTTTAATTTCTATATAAATACTTCAATTTGGTTGACATTTAGGAATAACTGCTTTTTCTTTTGCTCTATTTCTGAGGGCCTATCATTATATCTGTGTGTATAAGCTTATAACTTTTGAACAGCTTTAGTTCCTTTGGGAATTGGAATCAATTCGGATTAGAGAAAAATCACAAATATCATAAGAAAATTTTCTCCAAAAGGGAACTCCTAATAACTTTCAGGCTGTTCCAACCAATGCACAAATAATTAATTTACAAAAACATTTCGGTCCATGCAAACCGATTTAAAGTCGGTCCTTCCCTTCGTAAGATATCGTCAACGAAAACGTTTTTCGAAAAATCCGATATCATATAGTTGAACAGTTAGTTCTCTATTCTTTTATAGGACTCGAAATCTACATCAATAACCGCATGTGACGTAGCTACCGGTTGATTTATCATAAAGTTTTAACAGTTTAAAATTAAAAAAAAATCGTGGTTTATCTCAAACAATTCTAAAGCATAAACAGCACAACAAACCAGATAACGATAGCTTTAATGTTTTCGATATATTTTTGTAGGCGCAAAAAGTTCATACGAGTTTTATATGTATATCAAAACTTTAAGTTTGTTATTTTAGTTGAAAGTCAATGTAATTTTTTTCACTAAATTGTTGATAGGAATTATGCTAATTCCTACACATGAACTTCCCTGAATGGGAGCTAAAGAGAACATATATATTGAAAACACTGTTATTGAAGAACATTTGACATATTCAAAAGAATCTACTTCTGGTGTTTTACTTGTCTTTTCAGCCAAAATATTTTAAATTTCACTCATGGAAATAATTATTTATCTGCAAAATATAAAGTACAGTATACGAGTATATAATGTTGATGATAATGATAAAAAGGAGAACGAAACGCTGCTCTATCTTCCAAGCCAGTGTCGTACCCTACGGATAGCTAGGGCCCTAACTTACTTTAAGACTTAGATAGCCTAACAAACATAGAGCTTTCTAGGATATCATCCTTCTTAATAACCACAGGATGGTTTCATGTGATGGAGGACAACCTAGAGGATATTTATTTACAAAAATCCTCTCTGAAATTCGTCAGTTTTTGAGATGAATGTAAGAAATACTAAAATTAGAAGCATATGTACTTTAAATACCATTAATTCACTTATATATGTGGCCAAAATCTTAAAATAATAAGGGATCTTTTAAGAAGTTCTGATATTAAACATGATTCGAAATGCTATGATTTTGTGTATTAAATATTTAAAATGTTTTTTTGTGTATGCAATATAACTTCTCAAATCATATTTTTTTATGTTGCGAGAAAGTTTTATTTTTATAGTTTATTATAACCACTTTTGCCTTATATAAGGCTGTATAGTTTCTTTGTTTTTCTCTTATAGTGACTAACGAACGCAGAAAGGGCCAGCTAGCGTCTCCAGTATTACCAGTACAAAAAATAACTGTTTATATAAACAATTTACATACAATTCATTTGAAATTTTACTATGATTAAATTTGGTAGTGCTGTTACAACCGGCCATACGGCAAATATGAATTTTGTTCTGCTGGAGACTGCAAATAACTGAATGATACAAATTGTATAAAAAAAATTATTCAATGAAACAGAAAACATGAAAATTTATGTTTTCCTTTCTTCTGTACTAATAAAACACTAACCATTCTTCAAATATAAGTTGTACATGCATACATACTTCTGAATTTAAGCACATACAAACATATATGAGATTGCCGCTTCTAAATAATTACAACGTATTCATTTACCTGCCCTAATATATGAAGCGGCGAGCCGAAGATAGGGAAGATATTGGTTTGGAAAAATTAAGCTCTCATCAGATCCCTACGTTTCAAATTCCTAGCAAGCGTTCCTAACTAATTTTTGAAGGGTGTCACAACGCGCGAAAGAATTTTATATGTTTTTAAGTGTAGTTTAATATTTTAACGGCTTTTTCGATCGGTTCTAATTCTTGATATATAAAAAACTAATTCGAAATTATATGTCTTATAAATAATTTTTTTTATTTTATAGGACTCGAAAATTTATTACATTACATCTTATCAATTGAGAATCCGTTGGCTTATTCGAAGGTTATAGCAGATTGCAAATTTAAACACCAGTGTTCTCAAACACAATAAACCACTTAACGATAGCTTTGAGGTTAAAATTAATAGAAAATTTCAAGAATTGCCTTCCCGAAGTTTTATTCAGACTGGAATACATATAATCGATATGATAATCATTGTAGTAGCAAGCAATAGGTATGTTCATTTACTTTACTAGTAAATATTAGTAACGAGAGAGTAACAAGAAATTTTCCACAATTACTCTCAAAAATGTGAAAAAGTAAATGAACACTTTACTATTAAAAATTTGCAAGTTAAAGTAGTGTTGTAATGTGTAGGTATATATGAGTACTCATAACTACCCCTTTATTGTTTGGACAAATTATACATATATTATTATAAAAATAATGATTATGGTCATTTATATTCAGCATTAGTGTTTTGGCACCTTATTGCGTTACTATTATTATATTTCTATAATATTAAGTATTTTTTAATGTGATTTTATGAAAAACTATTTATGTAAACACTAATAAGAAACTATATTAACGCGCAAGTAAATGTGAGTTGAACTGAACTGAAGTTCATAGTGGGTTTGAAAGTTTTGTTTGTTAGTTACATACAATGAACTATGTTTCATTTCATATGTACACCAACAACTTTTGCGAATTTAGCTAATTTCATGTAAATTTACAAGATCCAAATTTTGAGTTCGATTGCTTTTTCTTAAGAGAAAATATGTCTTTCTAACCATAAATAAGCAATTTAAGCAATTTTGATTTTCATTGTCATAAAAACCTTTATCCAAAATAAAATATTATGTTGCTGTCAGCATTAGATATATAATCAGATATATATTTGCAAATAGATATCTGAACTAATTGAATTATTTGCCTACTTAGTGTAAACTACAGAGTAGCTAGGTACTCAAAATATTTACAACACTAAAAATAACACCTCGTCTGTTACATCCTTTGCCACTGATGTACCAGATACTGTGTTGCTTAGTTCAATTAAATTAGACACCTTATTTTGCTTCTGTAGTTTCTAAGTTACACAAAAATAAATTTGTTATCATTTTAATACTTTTTATGGTTTTAAAAGTTTGCATTTACTTACAATTTCTTAAATTTTCCAAAATATTTTTATTTTCAACTTGATTTAGAAATATTGTTTTATAAACACAAACGCAAAACAGCTGTTTGAATAATTATTACAAGTAAAAATTTTACTTGTAAGAACTTTTTTAATTTTTCTGTATCTCAATTTTTCACGCTCTTTCGCCGCTCTCTCGTTGCAAATTTTTTGAGTTAATGAACGCTTTCCCGTAACAATTGTTAAAAATTTGTACGATGTGAAACGTTCAGAACTGCAAATCCACAGATTAATTTTTGTGTATGTGGTGGATCAATTGTATGAACAAGAGATATATTACCTTCTCTTTGAAATTTTGTTTCCCATTATATGTACATATTGAATGTATTTCACTAGCGCCCCGTAATTTCCAAAATTCACAAGAGACATGTATATGTTTTCTTAACTTTAAGAAATCATAGCCGGAGTTAAGGCCCAATGCACAATTCTTTGATATTTTAAGTTTTTATAAATTTTTTAATAGAAATATTTTATGTTTAGCTTTTGTTTATATAGATATATATATATATATATATATATATAAACATATATATATATATATATATATATATATATAAATATATATATATATACATATATATATATATATATATATATATTTATTTATATATATATATATATATATATATATATATATATATTTATATATATATATATATATATATATATATATATGTTTATATATATATATATATATATATATATATTTATATTTATATAAATTTTTTTTTTCTTGTAAGTAGGCGTATAGCAAAAACGTAATTTATAGGTGATTTTGAGAAATTTTGCCCAAGAGACCATAGCTCTAAGTTGGATTTGGAGCTCCCAGAAATTTCAAAATAGAAATTTTTCCATATATATGTACATAGATCAATTTAATTAAATTCGTCATAAAATCGGATAGAATTATAGTAGATTTCTCAATCTGGGCTTTTTTTTATTTTTACTAGAGATATTAGGAACTTTTTGTAGAAAAATAGCCTAAAATGAACTTTTAACTAATAAATTCTAAATTTTCTTCGTTTTTTTCCATATTTTTTTGCAGATTAATAAAGTTCAGATAATTTCCAACAACTTTATTACGATAAATTTTTCAAGATATTGTTGTTTTTGGTTTATCAAGTGATTTACATGATCTTAGTTTGTCTACTAAATGTGACATTTTATAATATTGTTTTTTTAAGCGATTGTGCTAAATTTTAAAACCAAATGCTTTCGTATAAAACTTTTACTCCTCACGTAACAGATAAATTGATCCAAATTTGGTGTAATTTAAATATTGAAATCATTAATAGAAAGAGTGTTTTAAAAAAATTAACTGGTTTGCTTGATAAATATCAGAAACATGTACAACATAGAAACAAAAGAGATGAATTTAAAGAATTTTTGGATTCAATAAACGAATTATTTTATATTGGCAAATGTAATAGCAGATTAAAAACAACAGAATGCTCGTGTGGATTGATTCCAGAACATCTAAAAGTATTTATGATGGACCAGCATAATGATAAAAAATTCTCAATACCTGAATATACGGAAGACGTTGAAGAAGTAGCTACAACAATACCAACACTTAAATCTGGTACCGATTGTCCAAGATACGAACCACCTGAATTACACATGGATGAAGCAACTGTTCATTGAGGTCATTATGCAATGCCTTAAATTTTGCTATGATGTGTGATAGATTCGGTGTTTCATATGGAGTCGCTTCATGTTTAGCAACAGCTTTATTCGAAGATATACATCTTAGAGATGTTCATGGTAATCTTCTTATTATGGATAAATCAAAAGTGGCCAGAGAAAAGGTTAAATCTAGAGATGCAGTGCTTCGTACACTACATACAAATTCTTCCATAACTGCATTCTCTTTCGATGGTAGAAAAGATGACTCATTAACTACAGAGAAAATTAATGACAAATTTCATACCACTATGGTAAAAGAACCGCATTTATTTGTTTTGAAAGAGCCCTATAATAAGTTACTTGGATATGTAAATTTGGGTAGTCAAGAAGATGCAAAAACCAAACACAGAAAACTGAATGAATTTTTTACAATAAAACAATAACAGTTGATCAATTAATTGGCATATGCAGTGATGGTGAGCCAGCAAATACTGAAACAGAAAATGGTGTTTTACGATTATTTGAAAAACAGTTAAATAGACCAATTCACTGGTTTATATGTCTGCTTCATTTCAATGAACTGCCATTTCATCATTTATACGAAGCGTTGGAGAAAACAGTCACCAGTGGACCACGAGCAGCAAGTGGAAAGTTATTCAAAGCAATTTAAGAATGTGAGAAATTGCAGGTAGGTAACACATTATTTTATTTAATATCATCATTTATTATCATTATTTATTGTCATTATTTTACTTTTTCGATTGGAATAAAGTTAAAATAAAATAATTGCATTTTAACTGATCTAAACATTTCATTTTTCAGGTAGTAGCTGATTTTGATCCAATACCACTGGAGAATATGCCTGCCATGATGGATCATGAACATGAGCTCGAACTATCAACAGATGTTAAATATTTATATCAAATAGCTAAAGCAATTTCGATTGGTATTGTTCCAGTTGATTTATCTAACATTAAACCAGGACCAATAGCACATTCTCGTTGTTTAACCAAAGCAAGTAGATTACTACGATTATATGTAACAACTAATACACCATCGACCAATTTAAAAACTTTGGCAGTTTATATTATTACAGTTTATGTGCCAATGTACGTTATAACTCTGTTGTGTACGACAGTGCACTTTTATTAAAATTTATACGTTGGACACGATACTTACAAACAAACTTTCGTAATATTGTAGATGGTGTAATTCAAAACAACTCATATTACGCACATCCAGAAAATATCTTATTAACAATGTTATTTGATAATCGAAAAACAATACCGGATAGAGCTATCAAAAAGATATTACACTATCGAGAAAAATTGTAAAAATCCAACTAAACTCAGAGTATACAAGAAATACATCTTAAATTTCGATGCTACCGATTATGTCAATATGGTTGATATGAATAACGACGATATATTATTTGAACCAGCATTTACTCGACAGATTCCATATCATCACTTGGTAAAATACTTAGATTTCGACGAACCACCACTGGCTGATCCACAAATTCCAATGCACATACAAGGAACAGAAAGACATGTACAATTATTAACGAGTGTTTCAAAACGAGTTATAAAAAAGAATCGTGATAATAGCAGTGACATTAGAAAGTCGTAAGAAAACTCCTCGAGTGGAAAGAAAAAAGGATAAAAAAAATAATATTACCACGTTAAAACATTAAATTGTAGGTCGAGAATAATATTTAAAAATAAATTGAATTAAAAATGTAAAAATAGTGTTTTTTTGTTGAAACCTTGAATATGTTGAATTTTTCAGATCGGTTTTCCTACAAAAACGAATTCGAAAAGAAAAAAATTGATCGTAATAAAAGTTGTTGGAAATTATCTGAACTTTATTAATCTGCAAAAAAAAATATCGATAAAAATCGAAGAAAATTCAGAATTTAATAGTTAAAAGTTCATTTTAGGCTATTTTTCGACAACAAATTTTTAATATATCTACTAAGAATAAAAAAATATATTGTTTATATATATATATATATATATATATATATATATATATATATATATAGTGAATATATATAAGCAAGTGAATCTTGAAGAGGATTTCTAAATTTTTGATAAAGAACTTTATTATTCCAAATAACTAATTAATGTTTTGAAGTATTTACTGAGCACTTCTGGGACCACATCCAGCGCACAGTGGAACATTTCACGAGAAGGCGACCAAAACTCATTATTTAACTATCACCAGTTGTAAAATGTAAAAGTTCATTCGATGGTAGACACTTTTATACCTCGAGAACAAAAAAATTAAACTTTATTGTAACTATATAGCAGTGAACAGGGTGATTCAATATGAACATATCCACTATTTTGCTAAAATGAGAAATTTCTAATAAGTTTTTAGTTTTTAAATATCTACAACTTTTTTGTTTTAAAAGATTCATAAACAAAATATATTTTGTACAATTTCCCAACTTGTTAGCAATAATAGCAGCAAAAAAACGTTTCTAAGTTTTTTAAATTAATAAGTTTTTAAAACGGTTTACGTTTTTCTAAATCCCCTACTTAATAAAGCATAACTTCTAAAGTTCGTAAAGGAGACTAGTATTATAGTGCAAACTCTCCTCCACACTCCTATACCCCATTGTATACCCGGCACGATCCGACTATGAGCAGCAGAGCAATTTTTCTGATAAAAGGTTAAATATTTTTGGAGTAAAATATGTGTTTTCTGTTGTGCTTATTTTTGAAGTATTTTTTATCAGATCGATTTTATGAAAGAGGAATTTCAGATGGAAAAGTACTTAAGTTCCTAATTTAGGTTATCCTTATTATAAAGGTATAAAAAGTTTTTTTTTCCGAATTGCTTGGGCATAATGTATATTCACACTTGCGTCTAATAAGGAACATATTTCCACTAATTATGGTAAAAAACATTGATATATAACAAGTGCTATTACAGGTAGAAGTACAAAATCAAAACCCATTAAAAATTAAAAGGGAAATTCCTGGAAAAACGATACGTCAAGGGTTCCAATATTATATTTACAAATACCAAGTGTGGAAAACAGAGTCTACTAGCAAAAACAGTGAAAGGATTTGAAGACGCAAAATTCAATTCAAAAAGGATTTTGAAAACTATTCTTACACCGAATGAAGACAAGATATTTACTTCAGAAGAGGCGTTAGCTTTATTTTTGGATTTAAAATTATCTAAAAGTCAGTATAAAGACTTGATCAAACGGCCCAATGAAAGGAATTCTGGTATTTTTCCAGAGTATACAGATTTAGTCTATGTCAAAAAAAGAATGTTTACCTCCACAAACTACTATAATTGTCACTTCCTCTTCGGCAGAATTTAAATTGCAAGATCTTCGTGAACACACTGCCGAACGGTTGTTAAATACGCCTGATGCTGATCGCATTAAAAAATTTTGAAATGCCAGTATTACTTTGATTTCTTAATGGGAATATGATGGGTCCTCTGGTCAAAGACAATACAAGCAATGCAACGCCGAATATACATCAGATGCTGACTTATTTATGGTATCTTTCGTTTCAATGCGCTTAACAAAAAGTTATACTGGGTTAGAGCCATCCTTAAATACTCTCATCAACAAAGTATTGCAGACCAATAAAAGTTAAATTCAAAAAAGAAACAAAAGATGTCATAATTGAAGAAGTCCAAAAAATTTAAATTGATGCCCTTCAACCTGCTGTGTTTACATTTGACGACCGGGAAATCGAAATAACTTTTAAAATGTGTCTCACAATGATTGATAAAAAAGTTGCACAAGCTTTAACTGATATAAAAGCATCATCGAGCAGCGTTATATGCCAACAGACATAAATTCAATTAAGCCATCCCATTCCAGAACATGACAGTTTTAAGGCAGCATACGAGTTTAAACTGTCTTCTCTTTATGCGGGAGAAGGTTCTCTGGAGCATATTCTTAAATTATGGTATGATTTGGGTTTTGGCCCGTTAGGCGAAACCGTGAGAAAAAATAAGGAAAATGAAGAAAAAAGAAAGCAACAAAAAAAAACAAATTCAAGGAACATATTTAGCATTACCCATTATATTACAAGTTCTAGCAGAAAGATAAATGCTAAAAAAATTGAGAATACGCAAAAAAGCAGCCGTACTTTATAACGAAACATACTCTGGGAGATCTATGTCGTACACTGTCCATAAAATTGTACGCCATGGCGAGCAAATAATTAAACACAACATGCTGCCAATAGGATATCTACCTGAAAAAGCGCAAGAAAAAAGAAATAAAAACTACAAACTCTTTCGGGCGCACAATACAAGAAAAATTTCCATATGTACTAGTGACGATCTGATTCTTGTTTTATTATTCACATCAGACCCCTGTATGTCAAATATTTGAGGAAAATGGAAAACCAACTCTATTGAATTAGATGTAGCTGCTAAAGCTACATGATGAAAATGGAGGCTATTTAGAAAAATATTTACTAAAATTGTTGAAATAATAATTTTTCATAATATCCTAATTTTTATCATTAGGATTTTATATACATATAATGCCATTTTAATCTTTCTTCATTAAACCCTTTTTATGTAAAGTAAATTAAACCAATTTTAGTATTGCTTGTGCCCCTTAATGAAATAAATTTTAATTCAAATTTGTTCACAACACGAGCCTTTTATCTTTCGTATTAAAAATTTCAAAGATTGGCACCCTCTAACAAAACAACAGCTAAAACTTAAAATGCTTTTTAAATCCATTATAAATATACTTCTAAATTGTAGATTTTAAAGATTTACAGCTTAACTTAAAGCCTAAAGTCTCAGCTAGTAAAAAAAAAGCCGCGTATCAAAATTCTTATCCGGTCAATCCTCTGTGGCAGCGCTCGCAAAGTATTGTTACTTTAGTAATGCGTTTGTTACGTACGGAATTTGACGTTTATCATGATTAACACCATCTGTTACGTACTAAAACATGTTTAATAGTATGTGTAGCGAAAATAAAAATTATATATTTTTCTATTACACATTTAAAATATTTGTAAGAAACTAATTTTGCTCACTATATCGATATAAATTGTTCGACTGATTTATTGAAAAAAATTGAATATTTACATTATTCAATCCAGTGATGAGAAAAGTTTACTCGAATAAATCGAGTAAATATTCTAAGGCCAACTTGTACTTATGCTTACTTAGGCTACTGTCGAAACTCGACGAAAAGACTGCAAAATGCATATCCAAAATAACGCAAACTTTATTGTGGTTATATTATACTTATTGCGCTAGTATACACGAGCATATTTTTTAGTCCGCACAATTTTTGTTGTTTTCAAAACACACGGGATGAATTCATCTGGCATAAAATTGTGCATTTGGTGTATACATGCGTTTTGAAACAAAATTAGCGGATAATTGATGAGAAATGGGCAATAATCTTAGGAGAAATTTCAAGTTTCGTTATAAATATATTTTCATGTAAATAACTAAAGCCCAAATCAAATGTTATAGAAATCAACTAGGACCATATTAAAAATGCATATTTACATATGTAAAAAATTATTTATTTTATTAACTAATGTTTTTATACTTTATATATTATTGCTTTTTTAAGACAAATCATAAGCAAACAAAAAAAGTATGTATGTAGTGCAATTTGCACAAACATGAAAAGTGAATTTTTAAATGTATATTCATATAAGAGTATTTTCTCACACTTAATTAAAAAGTCTATTCAAAAACCAATAGAAGTTTTTGCTTATCCATTAAATCTTATTTAAGTAATTTGAGTAAAATATTGCTGAAGTTTTCTGTAACCAAAAATTTTTACTTTTACTAAAAATTACTGCAAAAACTTTTATGAGTTTCTTTTATTAGTTCTACAGTTTGTTGCCGCGATCAATCCCTTTTGTTTTCAGATTCATGTTCACACCACGATGGACAACTGAAGATTGAAAAACGCTCTGTAAAATAGAAAACACATAACCTGTATTTTCGTTGTTTTCATAAGTGCGTATGTATTAGTTTTGTTCTGCTAATGCGGATTAAAGCTGGATGAAAAATTATGCCACGCAAAAACCACTCCCCTCACCGAAAATGCCAACAAACTGCCTTGTTGTGACAGCATAATTAGTCTCGTGTATACTAGCGCATTGAGTTTAAGTACTACTACACACAGTTATCAAAATATGTACTATTAATAAAAAGAATTTATTATGTAAACATAATATATATAATATATATATATATATATATATATATATATATATATATACATATACATACATATGTATATATATATATATATATATATATATATATATATATATATACATATATATATATATATATATATATATATATATATATATCTATATAATATATATATATATATATATATATATATATATATCTTATATATAAGATTTCCATGTCACAATGTTCGCTTTTTTATGAAAATAAACATTTATTTTTATTATTAAAGTGTAATCCTGATATCGTTCATAGCGCTCCATGCCTATTTCACGCATATACCACATACATACCATGTATATATATATATATATACATATATATATATATATATATATATATATATATGTATATATATATATATATATATATATATATATTTAGTAATTTTATTAATTACCAATAAAAGAATCTAGTGGTATTTATTTAATTCAGTATGTTTTATTTAATTTAAGGAACTTATTAAAAACTAAAATTAATATGAAATTAAAAAGTATTAAGCGAGTGCCGAGATCGTGTGTACACAAATCGAGAGATACAAAAAGAATGAGAAGAGAATATAAAGTAAATGTAATAAGTAAAAGCGGTTTTCTATAAGAGTTACAAAAGAAGTAACGATTATCTAAAAGAAGTTAACGAAACAAATAAATGGTGACAGGTTGCCGCAGTACTCCCCTCCTAGAGGAAAGCTACCGGAACCTCACTGGGAGATTAACACGTCGACCACACTTGGTAGATTTCATCGGTAGTTCTGGAGTATTTTGTTGAGCTGGAAGCGATTCATTTGTTTCATGAGAGTTAACATTTTCGGTAGGTTCAGGTTGTTGACAATCAATATCATCTCCATTGGAATCTGGTTGGAAAACTTGTGGTTCCTCTAGAGGTTGATTTTGTCTTTCAAAAATATTTGTGTCCTCGTACTCAATAAAGGCAGGCTTAAGTCTGTCGATGTTGATGTTGCTATAACGGCCTCCTATATTGATGGTAAAATACTTCGGAGTTTTACGAACAATGCGATATGGACCATCGTACGGGTGTGATAATGACGGACGTATTGAATCATTTCGTACGAAGACATGGGATGTCGAATTCAGTGAAGGATTTAAGAACGTTCTTGGTGTTGTATGATGCGACGTATCGGTTGGACGAAGCTTTCGCATTGCTGTACGGAATTGTTCAACGACTTCGCTGGTTGCTACAGTTGGATTGGTGTTGACGAAAAACTCACCAGGAATTCTTAAATTTGTCCCATATATAAGTTCGGCAGGCGATGCGTTAATATCTGGTTTAAATGCGACACGTAGTCCAAGCAAAATGGAAGGTAGGCTATGAATCCATCTAGCTTGATCATTGCAGAGAATTGCAGTTTTGAAAACGCGGTGCCACCTTTCTATTATACCGTTTGATTCAGGATGGTATGGGGTTGTACGAAGGTGGGTACCACCAATGAGAGTTGTCAACTCAGTGAAAACTGAAGATTCGAAATGCCTTCCTCTGTCAGACGTTATCTTGGCTGGAACACCAAATCTTGCAATCCAATTGTGCACGATAGCTTTTGCAACGGTTTCGGCCGTAATGTCAGGTATTGGCACTGCCTCGGGCCACCTCGTAAAGCGGTCGATCATTGTCAAACAATAACGTTGACCTTCACAGAGCGGAAAGGGACCCACAATGTCGATATTGATGTGTGAAAAGCGTTCGTTTGGCGCTGTGTATTTGATTGGCTGGGACAATTTTTCCCCCTAAATTAGCCAGGTACGTAGACATGTTTCACCCTAACTGGAGAACGAGTCATCCGATTTTAAAAAGTAAAACACCAGAAGATGTGTAACAAAATTGTATTTATTTTGGTTCATAGTAACCTTTCTTTATCTCTTGTATTTTTGGAATTATTCAGAAATAAATCGAGAAAAAAATTTTTTTTCCTGCAAAATTCACAATTTTTGCAGTTTAAAAATGGAATTAAAAAAAAAAATTAAAACAAAAATTCAATACTTTGAACTATACTTTATCTACAGGTCTTAGAAATAAAAAAAAACTGTAAACCATAAAAATCGGTTAAAAAATTTAGATTGTATTTTGAATTTACCGCAGGTATCCAATATTGTAATGCAACCAAGCTTACATATGTATGACGATAGCATTTCGTTAGGTGAGCAGGAAATGAAACTAAAGTACAACCAAAGACTCTATAATATAAAGATGTTGCACGCCATATATTATTAAAATTCAAAAATTTTGTGCTTCTCTATTATGCGGGGGACAAGTATGTAGCAACGAAATCCAATGGCTTATATATACTCTTTCTAATGTTTTTGTGCGTAACTTAATATATTTTCTTATACTCTTTTGTTATGTATGTACATATTTATTTTATATAGCAAATTAATTTATTGAATATGCTATGTATATCTACAAATATATCAACTATTTGATCAAATATCAAACCAAACCAGAAGTATAAAAAAAAGCTTTTGTGCCGCACTCTCATTCAACATACATACATGCCATCACTCTTGCGTATTTCTGCCTAAAACTCTATTTTCTGTAGGTTGGCTGCGCTGCGTTGCGTTTTTCAGCGTTCAATTAAGCATTTTCGCAATTTTCCATGTAACAGATTGGATCAGCTGACACGTTTGCGCAGCGTTTGCGATTTCAGCGTCTCGCTAATTGGGCTTTTAATACAAGCACTTGTAAAGATCATTTTCTTATTCTCATACAGTGTTGCCATATCAGCTTTTAGAGCTAAATTTAGCTTTGTTTTTTAATGTTTAGCTGGATATATTTCATTTAGCTCTTGGCTTTTTTTCAGTTCTTTCAACAATGTTTAGCTTTTTCTTTAATATCGTGTAATATATTTCTATTTCAAAATAAATAAAACTCATGTTTATGAACGGAATATTTGCTTAATAAATAATTTTATGTTGTTATTGACTCAATGTTTCGTAGTCCCAGTCCACACTTGCAATTTTTGTTGCAGCAATTCTTGAGAAAGAGAAATAGAAACAGTATATATTTCTAGTTCCCCACTCTTACACAAAATAACAATTGCTGCAGCAAAAATTGCATAGTGTGGACCGGACTTATTTAAAAGATATATATATATATATATATATATATATATATTATATATATATATATATATATATATATATATATATATACATATATATATATATATATATATATATATATATTTTTTTTTTTTTTTTTTTACCTACATAAACAACATTTATGATATAAAAATATAGATATAATAAAAAGTTGCTATTGCAAAGCTATAAAAAAATTTATTGGCCTTAAAATTCCTTCTTCAGCTCCTTTTAGCTCTATTTCAAACCTGATTTAGCTTTATAGTACTTCAAAATCTGGTCACACTGCTCACACACATTTTTTATGAAAAAAAAATAAATGGAAAATACACAGAAGCACAAACATATTTAAGTATGTACATCTGTATACTCTAAAATATTCTCTCCTTTGATATTTCTCTCCACAAATTTCTCTGGCTAAGAGTAAAAGTTTTTTACTCTCTTTAATGGTCGCTGCTCTAAATCCCATTAACATTTTACAACCGGCAAATCAATGTATGGAAGTGCAACATCTTTATATTATAGAGTCTTTGGTACAACGGTATTTTCCATGGTTCTTGGATTTTAAAATTATAATATAGTATTTTTCATTTATCTGTAATTCTAAATCGAGAACATTATGTTATGATGTAATAAATGTTCTCGATTTAGAATTTTTTAAATTCCATTCTTTAACTGGAAAAAATTACTTTTTTTCTCGATTAATTTCTGAATAATTCCAAAACGACATGAGATAAGGAAAAATTTTATGTGACAAATGAAAACAATTTTATTACACTTCTTCTGGTGGTTTACCTTTTAAAATCGGATGACTTCTTCTCGAGTTAGGGTCCAATATGTCTACGTACCTGGCTAAGTTAGGGGGAAAAATTGCCACGAGTATAAAAAAAATCTCGACCTGATGAAAAAAAACTGAAAACGGATTCGAGTTTAGCGCATCAAAATCAATATAGTGCACATAGTTTTATTTAAAGGAGCGATAAAAAGTTATTTTATGCACAGCAGTGTTATAAGCAAATGCTATTTGTGGCCAAACTATTTCAGTGTGACGAATCCTGAAGCGCCGGAGTTAAATTTTCATTTGCTAAACATCATTACAAAATAAAAATTTAGTTTAGAGAAGAAATGGAATCGATAGCAGTGGCGATGTTGTTGGAAGAGGAGAACAACTGGTAAAGAATATTTTTAATATGCATTCATATGCAAGGAATTATTAAAATGTCATACTCTCTTCTATCCAACGTCAGTTTTTATTGGTGGCCCTCTTACGTTAAGTGCGTTTGCAACTTCTTTCCAGAATGCATGTACTTCTTCAGTGGGATGCTTATGATATACAGACGCAATACCATCCTTCGTTGCCGTTAGACTCGCCTGCTTTTCATACAGCTCAGATGTTGTGTTTGTTGACCTGCAATATATTATAAATAGCTTTAAAGTAACAAATAAGTAAATAAATAAAATATATTAGAAAACTAATTTATAGCATTTTATAATCGCATTTTATTTAATTACACACTTTTATAACCACAAAAACAAGAATTGAAAATATATCCGCTAGTACATATACAACGTAGAAAAACGTAGCTACGATCGTAACGCAGAAATCATAAAAACAAATCGAATAACATACGGGGAACGGAACGCAGAATACCAAAGTCGCCAAACGGAGAAATTTACTATCCAAATCGAAACGCAGAATAAGGGTAATTATTTATTTTTAGAAGTTATTTCATGTTTTGACGGTCATAATATATTTAGTTGTTGTTGAAAAGGTTGGTATAATAAATAAAGCTAGAAATATTTGATATGTAGCTCTACGATAAAACACTATGCTGCTATGTACATACATATATGTATGTATACAAACTTGGATTTTCGTATTAAATTTCGTGTATTCCACGTGAGGTTATGAACACAATACCGGGCTTTGTGAATAAGTATTCCTCTCAAGATTTCTTATGTTTTCCCTAATGGGGAAAAATGCTGTTTAATTTAGTATTTCCCTATATATACACATATGAATTTAACTAATATATTTAGAAAACTAACAGCCATGTCACAAAGATATATTCCGTTCGGAAGTGGAATTTATTCCGAATTTTTCTTCTATATTTCAATTATCTATGTGAAATTTTTATTTTAAGTATTATAAAAGTGTACACAGTACTCATAATACCTTTTTATTAGTATTTATCTAGAAATTTATTTTTTTTATTCAGCTTTAATAAAATATTAACATTTCTGTAAATACTTCCTTATATATAAAAGAAAATGAGGAATTTGTTTATTTAGTGCTACCGTACTTTTACACATACAACTACGAAAAGGCACAAAACAGAATGAAATAATTTCAAGCATCCCGTATAACTCTCGTAATTTTTCTAAAATTTTTTCATTTTCTTTGGCTGCTGTAATTATGGATATTCCGGGCATTTTTAATATATTTGTTCTTCTAACAATTTTTTTATTTTGAACCTCAGAAATCACAAACTTTTAATTTCTATATAAATACTTCAATTCGGTTGACTTTTAGGAATAACTGCTTTTTCTTTTGCTCTATTTCTGAGGGCCTATCATTATGTCTGTGTGTATATGTATGTGTGTGTATAAACTGTATGTGTGTGTATATAACTTTTGAACAGCTTGAGTTCCTTTGGGAATTGGAATCAATTCGGATTCGAGAAAAATCACAAATATCATAAGAAAATTTTCTCCAAAAGGGAACTCCTAATAACTTTCAGGCTGTTCCAACCAATGCACAAATAATTAATTTACAAAAACCTTTTGGTCCATGCAAACCGATTGAAAGTCGGTCCTTCCCTTCGTAAGACATCGTCAACGAAAACGTTTTTCGAAAAATCCGATATCATATAGTTGAACAGTTAGTTGTCTATTCTTTTATAGGACTCGAAATCTACATCAATAACCGCATGTGACGTAGCTATCGGTTGATTTATCATAAAGTTTTAACAGTTTAAAATTTAAAAAAAATCGTGGTTTATCTCAAACAATTCTAAAGCATAAACAGCACAACAAAGCAGATAACGATAGCTTTAATGTTTTCGATATATTTTTGTAGGCGCAAAAAGTTCATACGAGTTTTATATGTATATCAAAACTTTAAGTTTGTTATTTTAGTTGAAAGTCAATGTAATTTTTTTCACTAAATTGTTGATAGGAATTATGCTAATTCCTACACATGAACTTCCCTGAATGGGAGCTAAAGAGAACATATATATTGAAAACACTGTTATTGAAGAACATTTGACATATTCAAAAGAATCTACTTCTGGTGTTTTACTTGTCTTTTCAGCCAAAATATTTTAAATTTCACTCATGGAAATAATTATTTATCTGCAAAATATAAAGTACAGTATACGAGTATATAATGTTGATGATAATGATAAAAAGGAGAACGAAACGCTGCTCTATCTTCCAAGCCAGTGTCGTACCCTACGGATAGCTAGGGCCCTAACTTACTTTAAGACTTAGATAGCCTAACAAACATAGAGCTTTCTAGGATATCATCCTTCTTAATAACCACAGGATGGTTTCATGTGATGGAGGACAACCTAGAGGATATTTATTTACAAAAATCCTCTCTGAAATTCGTCAGTTTTTGAGATGAATGTAAGAAATACTAAAATTAGAAGCATATGTACTTTAAATACCATTAATTCACTTATATATGTGGCCAAAATCTTAAAATAATAAGGGATCTTTTAAGAAGTTCTGATATTAAACATGATTCGAAATGTTATTATTTTGTGTATTAAGTATTTGAAATGTTTTTTTGTGTATGCAATATAACTTCTCATATCATATTTTTTATGTTGCGAGAAAGTTTTATTTTTATAGTTTATTATAATTACTTTTGCCTCATTTAAGGCTGTATAGTTTTGGATGAAGACCTTCTTTGTTTTTCTCTTATAGTGACTAACGAACGCAGAAAGGGCCAGCTAGCGTCTCCAGTATTACCAGTACAAAAAATAACTGTTTATATAAACAATTTACATACAATTCATTTGAAATTTTACTATGATTAAATTTGGTAGTGCTGTTACAACCGGCCATACGGCAAATATGAATTTTGTTCTGCTGGAGACTGCAAATAACTGAATGATACAAATTGCATAAAAAAAATTATTCAATGAAACAGAAAACATGAAAATTTATGTTTTCCTTTCTTCTGTACTAATAAAACACTAACCATTCTTCAAATATAAGTTGTACATGCATACATACTTCTGAATTTAAGCACATACAAACATATATGAGATTGCCGCTTCTAAATAATTACAACGTATTCATTTGCCTGCCGTAATATATGAAGCGGCGAGTCGAAGATAGGGAAGATATTGGTTTGGAAAAATTAAGCTCTCATCAGATCCCTACATATCAAATTCCTAGCAAGCGTTCCTAACTAATTTTTAGAGGGTGTCACTACGCGTGAAAGAATTTTATATGTTTTTAAGTGTAGTTTAATATTTTAACGGCTTTTTCGATCGATTCTAATTCTTGATATATAAAAAACTAACTCGAAATTATATGTCTTATAAATAATTTATTTTTATTTTTTTATTTTATAGGACGCGAAAATTGATTACATTACATCTTATCAATTGAGAATCCGTTGGCTTATTCGAAGGTTATGGCAGATTGCAAATTTAAACACCAGTGTTCTCAAACACAATAAACCACTTAACGATAGCTTTGAGGTTAAAATTAATAGAAAATTGCAAGAATTGCCTTCAGGGTCATCCATTTTTATTAATAATCTTATAAAACCCGAAGTTTTATTCAGACTGGAATACATATAGTCGATATAATAATCATTGTAGTAGCAAGCAATGTGAAACGTTCAGAACTGCAAAACCACACATTTATTTTTGTATGTGTGGTGGATCAATTGTATAAATGTATCTCATTACCTTCTCTTTGAAATTTTTTTTCCCATTACATGTACATATTGAATGTATTTCATTAGCGCGCCGTAATTTCCAAAATTCACAAGAGATATGTATATGTTTTCTTAACTTTAAGAAATCATAGCCGGAATTAAGGTCCAAAGCACAATTCTTTGATTTTAATGTACTTAAATATTTGGAGTTTTTATAAATTTTTTAATTGAAATATTTTATGTTTAGCCCTTGTTTATGTTTTTGGTATATATATATATATATATATATATATATATAGGTATGTGTATATATATATATATATATATATATATATATATATATATATATATAAATATATATATATATATATATATATATATATATATAGATATATATATGTATATATATATATATATATATATATATATATATATTAGTGTGGGTAAATATTTTTGTATGTAGGCGTATAGCAAAAACGTACTTTATAGGTGATTTTGAGAAATTTTGCTCAATAGACCATAGCTCTAAGTTGGATTTGGAGCCCCCCGAAATTTCAAAATATAAATTTTTCCGTATATATATATATACATAGAAAAATTTAATTAAATTCGTCATAAAATCTCATAGAATTATAGTAGATTTCTCAATCTGGGCTTTTTTTAATTTTTACTAGAGATATCAGGAATTTTTTGTCGAAAAATAGCCTAAAATGAACTTTTAACTAATAAATTTGAAATTTTCCTCGATTTTTTTGCAGATTAATAAAGTTCAGATAATTTCCAACAACTTTTATTACGATCAATTTTTCAAGATACTGGGTTTTTTAGTTTATCAAGTGATTTAAATGATCTTAGGTTGTGTACTAAAAGTGAAATTTTATAATATTATTTTATTAAGCGATTGTGCTAAATTTTAAAACCAAATGCTTTCGTATAAAACTTTTACTCCTCACGTAACAGATAAATTGATCCAAATTTGGTGTAATTTAAATATTGAAATCATTAATAGAAAGAGTGTTTTAAAAAAATTAACTGGTTTGCTTGATAAATACCAGAAACATGTACAACATAGAAACAAAAGAGATGAATTTAAAGAATTTTTTGATTCAATAAACGAATTATTTTATATTGGCAAATGTAATTGCAGATTAAAAACAACAGAATGCTCGTGTGGATTGATTCCAGAATATCTAAAAGTATTTATGATGGACCAGCATAATGATAAAAAAATCTCAATACCTGAATATACGGAAGACGTTGAAGAAGTAGCTACAACAATACCAACACTTAAGTCTTGTACCGATTATCCAAGATACGAACCACCTGAATCACACATGGATGAAGCAACAACAGTAGTTCCAGAAGCAACTGTCCATTGAGGTCATTATGCGATGCCTTAAATTTTGCTATGATGTGTGATAGATTCGGTGTTTCATATGGAGTCGCTTCATGTTTAGCAACAGCTTTATTCGAAGATATACATCTTAGAGATGTTCATGGTACTCTTCTTATTATGGATAAATCAAAAGTGGCTAGAGAAAAAGTTAAATCTAGAGATGCAGTGCTTCGTACACGACATACAAATTCTTCCATAACTGTATTCTCTTTCGATGGTAGAAAAGATGACACATTAACTACAGAGAAAATTAATGACAAATTTCATACCACTATGGTAAAGAACCGCATTTAGTTGTTCTGAAAGAGCCCTATAATAAGTTACTTGGATATATAAATTTGGGTAGTCAAGAAGATGCAAAAACCAAACACAGAAAACTGAATGAATTTTTCAACAATAAAACAATAACAGTTGATCAAATAATTGGCATATGCAGTGATGGTGAGCCAGCAAATACTGAAACAGAAAATGGTGTTTTACGATTATTTGAAAAACAGTCATTTATACGAAGCGTTGGAGAAAACAGTAACCAGTGGACCACGAGCAGCAAGTGGAAAGTTATTCAAAGCTATTCAAGAATGTGAGAAATTGCAGGTAGGTAACACATTATTTTATTTAATATCATCATTTATTATCATTATTTATTGTCATTATTTTACTTTTTCGATTGGAATAAAGTTAAAATAAAATAATTGCATTTTAACTGATCTAAACATTTCATTTTTCAGGTAGTAGCTGATTTTGATCCAATACCACTGGAGAATATGCCTGCCATGATGGATCATGAACATGAGCTCGAACTATCAACAGATGTTAAATATTTATATCAAATAGCTAAAGCAATTTCGATTGGTATTGTTCCAGTTGATTTATCTAACATTAAACCAGGACCAATAGCACATTCTCGTTGTTTAACCAAAGCAAGTAGATTACTACGATTATATGTAACAACTAATACACCATCGACCAATTTAAAAACTTTGGCAGTTTATATTATTACAGTTTATGTGCCAATGTACGTTATAACTCTGTTGTGTACGACAGTGCACTTTTATTAAAATTTATACGTTGGACACGATACTTACAAACAAACTTTCGTAATATTGTAGATGGTGTAATTCAAAACAACTCATATTACGCACATCCAGAAAATATCTTATTAACAATGTTATTTGATAATCGAAAAACAATACCGGATAGAGCTATCAAAAAGATTTTACACTATCGAGAAAAATTGTAAAAATCCAACTAAACTCAGAGTATACAAGAAATATATCTTAAATTTCGATGCTACCGATTATGTCAATATGGTTGATATGAATAACGACGATATATTATTTGAACCAGCATTTACTCGACAGATTCCATATCATCACTTGGTAAAATACTTAGATTTCGACGAACCACCACTGGCTGATCCACAAATTCCAATGCACATACAAGGAACAGAAAGACATGTACAATTATTAACGAGTGTTTCAAAACGAGTTATAGAAAAGAATAGTGATAATAGCAGTGACATTAGAAAGTCGTAAGAAAACTCCTCGAGTGGAAAGAAAAAAGGATAAAAAAAATAATATTACCACGTTAAAACATTAAATTGTAGGTCAAGAATAATATTTAAAAATAAATTGAATTAAAAATGTCGGTTTTCCTACAGATCGGTTTTCCTACAAAAACGAGTTCGAAAAGAAAAAAATTGATCGTAATAAAAGTTGTTGCAAATTATCTGAACTTTATTAATCTGCAAAAAAAAAAAAAATATCGATAAAAATCGAAGAAAATTCAGAATTTAATAGTTAAAAGTTCATTTTAGGCTATTTTTCGACAAACAATTTTTAATATATCTACTAAGAATAAAAAAATATATTGTATATATATATATATATATATATATATATATATATATATATATATATAGTGAATATATATAAGCAAGTGAATCTTGAAGAGGATTTCTAAATTTTTGATAAAGAACTTTATTATTTCAACTAACTAATTAATGTTTTGAAGTATTTACTGAGCACTTCTGGGACCACATCCAGCGCACAGTGGAACATTTCACGAGAAGGCGACCAAAACTCATTATTTTACTATCACCAATTGTAAAATGTAAAAGTTCATTCGATGAACAAAAAAATTAAACTTTATTGTAACTATATAGCAGTGAACAGGGTGATTCAATATGAACATTTCCACTATTTTGCTAAAATGAGAAATTTCTAATAAGTTTTTAGTTTTTAAACATCTACAACTTTTTTGTTTTAAAAGATTCCTAAACAAAATATATTTTGTACAATTGCCCAACTTGTTAGCAATAATAGCAGCAAAAAAACGTTTCTAAGTTTTTTAAATTAATAAGTTTTTAAAACGGTTTACGTTTTTCTAAATCCCCTACTTAATAAAGCATAACTTCTAAAGTTCGTAAAGGAGACTAGTATTATAGTGCAAACTCTCCTCCACACTCCTATACCCCATTGTATACCCGGCACGATCCGACTATGAGCAGCAGAGCAATTTTTCTGATAAAAGGTTAAATATTTTTGGAGTAAAATATGTGTTTTCTGTTGTGCTTATTTTTGAAGTATTTTTTATCAGATCGATTTTATGAAAGAGGAATTTCAGATGGAAAAGTACTTAAGTTCCTAATTTAGGTTATCCTTATTATAAAGGTATAAAAAGTTTTTTTTTCCGAATTGCTTGGGCATAATGTATATTCACACTTGCGTCTAATAAGGAACATATTTCCACTAATTATGGTAAAAAGCATTGATATATAACAAGTGCTATTACAGGTAGAAGTACAAAATCAAAACCCATTAAAAATTAAAAGGGAAATTCCTTGAAAAACGATACGTCAAGGGTTCCAATATTATATTTACAAATACCAAGTGTGGAAAACAGAGTCTACTAGCAAAAACAGTGAAAGGATTTGAAGACGCAAAATTCAATTCAAAAAGGATTTTGAAAACTATTCTTACACCGAATGAAGACAAGATATTTACTTCAAAAGAGGCGTTAGCTTTATTTTTGGATTTAAAATTATCTAAAAGTCAGTATAAAGACTTGATCAAACGGCCCAATGAAAGGAATTCTGGTATTTTTCCAGAGTATACAGATTTAGTCTATGTCAAAAAAAGAATGTTTACCTCCACAAACTACTATAATTGTCACTTCCTCTTCGGCAGAATTTAAATTGCAAGATCTTCGTGAACACACTGCCGAACGGTTGTTAAATACGCCTGATGCTGATCGCATTAAAAAATTTTGAAATGCCAGTATTACTTTGATTTCTTAATGGGAATATGATGGGTCCTCTGGTCAAAGACAATACAAGCAATGCAACGCCGAATATACATCAGATGCTGACTTATTTATGGTATCTTTCGTTTCAATGCGCTTAACAAAAAGTTAATATACAAAGTATTGCAGACCAATAAAAGTTAAATTCAAAAAAGAAACAAAAGATGTCATAATTGAAGAAGTCCAAAAAATTTAAAACTGATGCCCTTCAACCTGCTGTGTTTACATTTGATGACCGGGAAATCGAAATAACTTTTAAAATGTGTCTCACAATGATTGATAAAAAAGTTGCACAAGCTTTAACTGATATAAAAGCAACATCAAGCAGCGTTATATGCCAACAGACATAAATTCAATTAAGCCATCCCATTCCAGAACATGATAGTTTTAAGGCAGCATACGAGTTTAAACTGTCTTCTCTTTATGCGGGAGAAGGTTCTCTGGAGCATATTCTTAAATTATGGTATGATTTGGGTTTTGGCCCGTTAGGCGAAACCGTGAGAAAAATAAGGAAAATTAAGAAAAAAGAAAGCAACAAAAAAAACAAATTCAAGGAACATATTTAGCATTACCCATTATATTACAAGTTCTAGCAGAAAGATAAATGCTAAAAAATTGAGAATACGCAAAAAAGCAGCCGTACTTTATAACGAAACATACTCTGGGAGGTCTATGTCGTACACTGTCCATAAAATTGTATGCCATGGCGAGCAAATAATTAAACACAACATGCTGCCAATAGGATATCTACCTGAAAAAGCGCAAGAAAAAAGAAATAAAAACTACAAACTCTTTCGGGAACACAATACAAGAAAAATTTCCATATGTACTAGTGACTATCTGATTCCTGTTTTATTATTCACATCAGATCCCTGTATGTCAAATATTTGAGGAGAATGGGAAACCAACTCTCTTGAATTAGATGTAGATACTAAACTACTTCTAGAAGATGAAAATGGAGGCTATATAGAAAAAATATTTACTAAAATTGTTTAAATAATAATGTTTCATAACATCCTACTTTTTTTTATATACATATAATACCCATTTTGAACTTAAATAGAAACCTACGTCTTCTTCATTAAACCGTTTTTATGTAAAGTAAATTAAACTAATTTTAATATTGCTTGTGCCCCTTAATGAAATAAATTTTAACTCAAATTTGTTCAAAATGCGAGCCTTTTACCTTTGGTATTAAATATTTCAAAGTTTGGCACCCTTTAACAAAACAACAGCAAAAACTTAAAATGCTTTTTAAATCCATCATAAATATACTTCTAAATTGTAGATTTTAAAGATTTACAGCTTAACTTAAAGCCTAATGTCTCAGCTAGTAAAAATAGCCGCGTATCAAAATCCCAACCCGGTCAATCCTCTGTGGCAGCGGTCGCAAAGTATTGCTACTTTAGTACTGCGTTTGTTACGTACGGAATTTGACGTTTATCATGATTCACACCATCTGTCACGTTCTAAAACATGTTTAATAGTATGTGTAGCGAAAATAAAAAATATATTTTTCGATTACACATTTAAAATATTTGTAAGAAACTAATTTTGCTCAATATATCGTTATAAATTGTTCGACTGATTTATTGAAAGAAATTGAATATTTACATTATTCAATCAAGTAATGAGAAAATTTTACTCGAATAAATCGAGTAGATATTCTAAGGCCAACTTGTACTTATGCTTACTTAGGCTACTGTCGAAACTCGACGAGAAGACTGTAAAATGCATATCCAAAATAACAAAAACTTTATTGTGGCTGTATTATACTTATTGAGTTTAAGTATTTATGTATATATATTTAGTTTAATCGTTGACCTGTTGTATTATAATAATATTCTTGTTTTTTCGTTCGGCTATAGGCCAGGTTTTTAACAATCAATAAACACTAAATATTTTTTTGATTATATAATCTTTATTTAATGTTTAATGCTATTCATCTTCAGGGGAACACTGTTGGGTTCAAAACAATAAATGATAAACATTAAAATTAATTTTTGATTATTTCTAATAAATTTACAATTACATACATGTAAATTAAAAATTAAATTAAATTAGATTTAATTAACATATTTTCAATATGTCGAGCGTCTGTAGTCCTTAGCTGCGAAAACTGATTTGTTTCTGTTGTTTCTTGTGTTTGTTTATCACACTTCTGTAAATTTGAGCGCATTTCTCTTTGTCTTGTTTATAGTTAAGTCTTTTCTCTGCAGGAACGTCAATTATGTATAACATCTCTAAAGTAAATCTCCTGGAATAATGGTTTTCTTGTTGTAATATTTTTACATTATCAAAATTTGGCACATGATTTTCCTTTGCACAGTGGGCCGCAAGTGCGGTTTTTTGCTCCATGGATTTGTTTTTCATTCTTATGTCTGATTTATGAGATGTTAGCCTGGTCTTCAGTTTATTTTTAGTTGTTCCTACGTATTTCTTATTGCATGTGCCTGAGCCGTCACCGTTGCAGTTAATACTATATATAACGTTGCATTTGTCCTCTTTCTTTAATTTAGTCTTTGTGTTACTATATAGGCTCTGCATAGTATTATTCGTCTTAAATGCAAGCTGATATTTCTCAATGTCATATAGATATATGTATATATATATATATATATATATATATATATATATGTATATATATATATATATATATATATATATATATATATCTATATATATATATATATATATATATATATATATATTTATATATAATTTTAGCATAAGTAGATAATTAGTACCAATTATATATATATACATACATATATATATATATATATATATATATATAAATATATATATATATATATATATATATATATATGGAAAAATTTATCATGCCACACTTTATACATAAATACATCTAGACTGTACAGGGCTAGGCATTGAAAACATTGAATTTACTTTATCTACGTATACACATTTGCGCTGATGATTGATTTTATTTGTTTTGCATCTTCTTAAAATTAACGTCGGTGTGTGAAAAATAACACTCCATAGGTCATTATACCTGTACATACTCGGCAATACCTACGCAGTTCGTTGAGTGACGAATTTAACATGGAAATGTCATTGGAAATATGCAATCGCCACCCTCTCGCTTACATTCCGTTGACGAAAACAGTGACGAATATTCATCATAGTTTTCGTTCGCAGAAATACTATGATGAAAAGAACACTAAAGCCGGGTGCACTACCACGTTGATTTAAATATTGAACTGCTTCGTAAAAGCTCAGTAATCATATATTAAAAATGTCTTTAATGGTTTATGGTTGTATATAATAATGTTTTTTTTTTAATTCAATCTTTTAAATCTTATAAAACTAACATTAAAAATAGAACAAAAACTTGAATTCACATAAACGCAACAAAAAAAAAAAAAGAAAAAAAAAACAATATCATAGAGCTAAATGTAAAAAGCAAAAGAAAAGTTAAATTCATATGAAAGCAAAAAAGAACACATCAATTCAAATCTACATTTAACAAACAAAAAGTTAGTTTTAGCTTTCTTCTCCAGCGACATGCTTTTGAATATGCGCCTCTTCAGCATTTGTTTTGCTTTTCTGATGTGTTCATCCGCTGGCCCAACACTATTAATATTGGTCATTGAGACCGCTTTTGAAATGGTCAAAAGTTTATTGTCAATTTACATTCAGTCCAAACATTAAGTGTTTTTTACCTGAAAATACTGAGAAAAATTGTTTGTGTTCTTTAAAGCTCTTCTAGGCCATAATGACATCGTAACCCAATATACGTCTTCTTAAATATTTTTGAACACCGGCAGGTTCACATATGCATCTCATTGCTTTAATCTAAAATATATAATTGGAAATATTACTCATATTTACTCTAAAAATAAAAGAATTAATAATCTTACATATTGTTTAATTTTCGTTACCTTTACTATATAAAACAAAAAGACTAGTGATACATTTTAAAATTCACTTTTCCCCACGAAAAAACTAAACAAACGCTATTTTTTATTTAACAATTTTCAACTTCACACTTGTTGACCAAAACACTGAATAACAATTTGTCAACTCCCGAATGATACCGACGCACATTAGTCCAAGAGTGGCGAAAATTAATTTTTTTCAAGTTCGCCGATTTTTTTGGTATTTACTTGTCAGATATCTAAATATTATGATTCCTAAATATTAGGCTGATATATGTTCGCTTGTTTAAAATAGCATGCAAATTTATTATATATTCAATCTTTTGGTAAAATCACTATAAACTTATCATAAGACCTTGTTGTATATTTTCGCAAATTACAATTGCTATAGATGAGATGTGCATTAAAAAAATTGCCTTTAAAAAAATTTCGTAGAACGAAATACAAACAACATCAAAATTTCAATGTTCATCAACTTCAGTGAACTGAATCTTTTTAGCGTTGTGGAGCGCCGTTTAACAAAAGATGTAAAATTACAGCTTGAACTCTTAGCTAAAAGTTAAAAAAAAAATCAGCTGCTCCTACCTGCAACTTTCCAAGAAAAACAGTAAAACCTGTAAAATGACAAAGTAACAAAACATGAATCTTCGCTCATGCTTGTTGTTGTTGCCATAGTTCTTTACTGTTTAAATTATTACATAATGTAATATACATACTAGTTAATAGTATTAATTGTTATATATTTCATTGTTGAAAAAATCGTAAGCTTCAAAGTTGATTAAAGTTGCCACTAGGCATAAATGTGGAAGCAGTCAGGCAAGGTATGGGCACAACAAACGATGGCAATACGGCAGGAAGTTTTTTTTCGAAAATCCAGCCGAAACTGCAGACGTAATTGGCATAACAGAAGAGTTAATACATACATTTAAAGTTACTTGGGCCGCAATAAATTGTAATGCAGCGAACGCTACTAACATATTTCATATACGAGTTTATTACATGGATATTGCCAAGTTGTTTGTTGTTCTCTATGGCTGGCACTACATGCATCTAACTGTGCATAAGATTCTGGTGCATGGTAGTAATATAATAGAAGAAGCTATTCTGCCAATAGGCATGTATATATCTAAAGGCCATTATTCAATGATTTAATTTTTAAGTTTTTGTTTTTTGTGACCATTCTGTATTGTTTATTACTTATTATGATAGGAGTATATCCTACGGACTTTGTGGTCAATAATATCTATCGTCAAATATGAATAAAAACTATGTATATAATATTTACTTTTACCCAACGTTTCGTTTGTTTTTTAGAAACTTCTTCAGGGGTTTTTTTATTATATTTGTTGTTATATCTAGCACAAAAAATATGTATAAAAATAATATAAAATATTTTAATTAATTGGCTTTGGTATATCACAAATCATTAACTTACGATTTATGTCATTGTCAAATTACTTATTCTCAATATTTATTATCACAATAATGAACTAGGCGATGTATAATAAATATATAATCAAATAAATAATTTGGTACAGCACAACAAAAATCAATGGTCTACTTAATACTACTATCACAGATCTTTAACTAATTTAAATTATGGCAAGTGACTACTGGAGCTTTGTGTTATTTCACTTTTATTTTTATACCCTTCACAAAAATGTGAAAGGGTATATTTCGGTTTGTCATTCCGTGTGTAATTTCTTCGATATCAATATGCGACCCCATAAAGTATATATATTTCGGATCCTTATGAATAGCAATGACGATTGAGCGATGTCCGTCTGTCCGTCTGTCTGTACGTGAAATCGGTTTTGCCAAGCCCCCAGAAGAGCTAGAGACTTCATTCTTGAACTGATCGATTGGAAGTGAACTAACTTAGAGTGGTATTGAAATTCAGATAAATCAGAAGGACGGTTCCAGAGCTGGGAAGCTTACACCTATTTCTCGACGCAAAATTAACACCAAAACCCGATTATTTTTTTGCTTATTTGAAAATTGAACCTATTTCATGCCTTGGGACTCTTCAATTGTCCATTTAAAACTTAAAAAAAAAATTTTTTTTCCAGGGATGGGAAATTAAAAAAAATTTTTTTGGTACATTCGGTGTTTTGTGGTACATATAATAACTAAAATGTTTAAAAATTTTAAGTTTTTCTTAAATAAAACCGTTTTTGGTGTAGTGAAGACTTGCATCGATGAAAAAAATTTTAAAATTTAAAGTTCCCATCCAGGGTTAGGAAATTCAATTTTTTTTATACAATAAACTAACCAATCAACTGACGTCATTTTTACTGGTTAAAATTACTTTTTATTTCGGCAAAACAAAATTGGTATAAAATATTAAAAAAAAATCAAAATTTCGATTCCAGGGTTCGGTACTGCAATATTTTGTAGTACATGAAAGTAACGAAAGTGGTAACAAATTTGTAATTTTTCTTAAATACAACCGCTTTATACATCATGAAGACTTCCATTGGTAACAAATAATTTAAAAAAATTAAATTTTCGATTCCAGGGATCGGAAATTGGATATTTTTTTTACACATTCGGTATTTTGTGGTACATATAATAATTAAAATGTTTAAAAATTTCAAGTTTTTCTTAAATAAAACCGTTTTATACATCAGGAAGATTTGCATAGATGGAAAAAAAATTTAAAAATTTAAAAATTCTTATCCAGGGTTAGGAAATTTTAATATTTTTTGTACATTAAAATAACTAAAAATCAACTAACGTCGTTTTATCCTGATTAAAATTATTTTTTGTCCTGGTAAAACAGAAATTGAAATATTTTTTGGGCACATTCGGTATTTTGTGGTACATATAATGACTAAAATATATAAATATGTTAAGTTTTTATACCTTTCACAAAAATGTGAAAGGGTATATTTAGGTTTGTCATTCCGTGTGTAATTTCTTCGATATCAATATGTGACACCATAAAGTATATATATTTCGGATCCTTATGAATACCGATGACGATTGAGCGATGTCCGTCTGTCCGTCTGTCTGTACGTGAAATCAGTTTTCCCAAGCCCCCAGAAGAGCTAGAGACTTCATTCTTGGACTATTTTGTGGTACATATAATAACTAAAATGTTTAAATATATTAAGTTTTTTTCTTAAATAAAACCGTTTTTGGTGTAATGAAGATTTGCCAATGAAAAAGTCAAGATTTCGTTTCGAGGGTTGAGAAATTTATATATTTTTATGCATAAAAGTAACTAAAAAGGCAATTGACCTTGTTTTTTTTTATATCTAATATTTGTTTAGTACACCAAAGTATCCTAATAAGTTACTAACATTGCTTTATCGTAAATTAAAGCTTTTTTATACTCCAGGAAGAATTAAATTTGTGTTACAAAATAAAACACTTGATTTCAGGATTCGAAAATTTATATATTTTTAGTACATAAGAGTAAATGAAATATGTAATATATCTTTTATATACATACATATGTATATACATTTTTGCTGAATTGGACCGATTTTATATATCAGAAAGAATCAAATTACTATTAAAAATCAAAAAGAAATCAAAAACAAAACGACGATTTCACGTTTGCATAATTAAAAAAAATATTTTTTTTCGTAATTTTGTGGGCTGGGGAATTGAAACTTATTTTATTCTCATATGAACGTAATTTAAAGGTTCCAAATAGTAACAAGGGTTTCGTAAATCAACAAAATTCCGTTGTTATCAACCTGTCATTTCGTGCTCAAATATGTTATTCTGTAATGAGAAGGAAAAATGCAGTTGTACAACAGGTGCAGGTTACTCTCTTTATTTCACTCACGAGTATCGGCATTAAAAAGAGATTCATGTAACATGACAGGATATCAACCAAAGAGTTTTTTTGCGTAAGGACTTACGGCTTAGTGCGCCGGTGCATACAATTTTAATATGTGAGAAAGATGGAGATATAATACAAATTGTATGTCATTCTCTTTTTTTCGGTTTCAATACGTTACGATGGCGCATGTACTTGGCCAACAAAAGTATAACCGGGACCTGCGTTCGCTTTGTTTTGTCTTCTCTTTTGCGCAGAAATTTTTCATTTTCTAACCTTTTCTATACCTATTTTCTTCACTACAAAATCGAAATTTGATGGCTGTAGAGCCTGACTCAAAGGTCATGCAAACGTTGAAGAATTTAGTAGTATTCGAAACTTTGGTGCAAGTGCTACATTTCATAATTGTTGAAGCTAAATAAAAGTTTTTATCAAAATTATCAAAAAAATATATACAAAGTTTTTATCAAAACTAATTAAATACACTACTGAATGAAAATTTGGCTACCACACAGAAATTTTTAATTTAAAGAGTAAGTATATAGAACTTAAAAAAGTTGAACCTTATGTAAAATTATATATAATACTACATGGGTATGGCGGATAACTAATAGCACTTTTAGTCCACGCATGATTTTGAAATAAATCGATTAATCTATTTATGGACATACCAAGAGATCAGAGGATATTTCAATGCAGTTTGGGTTAATTGTTATATAAAACTTTAAAGACTCCTTTTAAATACGCTTTCAGTTATTCAGTCAGACTTAAATACTTCAATTAATTTATGTGAAATATATGGTAGCACCATGAAGTGTGTAAAAAAAGTCGCCATTGTTTATAAAACAAACGTTTTGCTTATTATTCAAAATATTTCAAGTGTTGTGTATGAAATTACTTTAAGTTTTTCAATTGTGCTTTACTTTATTTTGATGATAATTAACTATATTTATATAACTTTTTGATTTTTTTTATAACATCATTCTAAATGTCACAATGTTTTCTTTTTGTTAACAGAAAGAAAAGTTTACTGAGCATAATTTAAATTACATTTAAATGGCCAATGAAGGGTATTAAAGTTTGCGGCGAAAAACGAAATTTGGTATTTAGTGCAAAACATAGATTTTAAGAATTTTAAATGTTTTGTGATGCGATATCTTTGCGTAAGACGACGATGAGGTGCTTTAGTTATGACGAAAATTAAATGACTCTCCTATTATACTAAAGGTGCGTTCACACTTGGCAAGTAATTGCTCAAAATATCAAAATAGCGTAACCACTAAATAATAATGGAAACCGCTTTAATTCGAACAAATGTTTATTACTTACGTTAAACAGTTTTCAATAATATTATGAGACTGCCTATTAGTTAGGAATGAAACTGTTTTCCTTCATTAATATGTGTCTGAATCAAAATGTATTTCATTACCATTTAGAAGTTACTCTTTTTTCGGCAAATGTCTGAAAAGTATAAACGTATCTTAAGAACAATTTTTTTTCACATATAACAAATTAATATTTAATATTTTATTTGTATATAAAATATTTTTAGACGCGTTAAGAGTACTAATAGCCTAATTTGTAAAATATATTTAATGATTGTAAGCTTTTTATTTCGCAACAAAATTAATAAAAAAAATTTTTATAGAAATTTGTTGAAGAAGCTGTTAAGAAATTTAAAATTAATGAAAGTAAATTTTATTTGTCGAAAATTGTGTTAATTTTATTAACATAAAAGTATTTATTTGGACTTAACTCCATTCTGCTAGTTTGATGACTACAAAATATTATATTATTTTTAATAAAAACAGCTTGAATTTAGTAAGAATTTATAAAAAAAATAATTGCTGATTACTCATTTGAACTTGAGTTCAAATAAAAATTGTTATTTTAATATAAGATATTTTTTATAAATTAGAACTTAGAAAATAACAATTTTATTTTGTTTTTGTTTTAAATGCAATTCTATGAAATAAATAACTTTTTGACATCGTGTTAAATAAGTTTGTGCACAAGTATATATATATCGCTATCCTACTAAAGAAATACCACAATATTTTGCTCTTAGAGCCAGTTACTGCATACAGTTGTGGAATAACTCCTAAAAAGGCTTGCGGATATCTCTTATTATTACTAACGCTTTTGCGTTAAATGTTAGGTTTTCTAAAATAAGTAGCGTGACCATTGATAACATTAAGAAGTACGTCAAAATATTGCTTTCATATATTTTTCCAATTATATGAATATAAAACATAGTTGGAGTATAGTAACTATCGCCTCAGCCCTAAAAAACTTTATATTTAAATAGAATAATGTACCTCAGGAAAATTAAAACAGAAAAGAAAATATCAAGTATAAGTATGAATTCCAAAATTTGTGGTTGGCTTTCTATTATTGTTTATTTTTATAACATTTAATTGCGGGAAAATGCATCGCTGACATTTTTAAATAAATTTTTTTGCTTTTTTTTTTTTTAATTCTTAGGTGAATAACATGTCAATACGAATTTACATAGTGGCGCATATATGTTATTAAGGGATGATTTTACTACCAAGAATTTTATTTGCTATTGTTTTTTATTGTTACTTTTTCAATAAAATAATTAGGTTTCAAGGAATATGTTAACAGTTTTATTGCTCCTATACTATTTTTCTGACAAATCAGATCATTCCCTATTTTTACAAACAAAGGCGTTAAGAATGTTATTGTTCCTTTTTGTTTTTATTTGAAAACGAGTGCACATAGGTGCCCAAGACGGATGGTTTCATTGCTTAGAAGAACGCACCTGCTAGTTTTACAAACGACCTGAAAAGGATATTTTGCATATAACCGACATGTTAACAGGGTTGTTGCTGTTGTTTTCAACAATATTTTTTTTTTATATTAGCCGTGGAAGGGTGTGTGCTTTGGTACTTGACTTATGTATGTGTACACCATATTTGGTAGAAATCACATCACCGACATTTTTCTTTGAAAATGATATATGTATATGTTCCCGAAATATTACAACATGTTAAATCAAAAATATTAATTTAAATAATGTATTTACTACACAGAAATAACAAAACTGAAAACTTAATGGTTTAATTGTTATTTTCAGTAAGTACGACTTTAACACCACTTAGCAGTACGGCTTTTCTTGAGTCGATATATTATTTTCATCACATTTTCATGCTTAGAAAGAAGAAGAAGAATCCAACTAATATATATGGTTTTTCTGTTAAAACGTAAATAATTTTGAATGAAGCGGAATCATATTACAAACATAAAATACACAGTTTCTCTATGATGCAACTTACAAAATACAGTCATATAATTATGACTATTATTATGCTATTTATTTAACTATATCTTGTTTAGGATGATCTCAACAGTATGTTCTGCATTAGTGTGCAGTTTGCATTTCTCTATCTATTAAATATCAAAATGTGTTTGTGGCCTTAGCGTATAGTAATTATTATTTAATTTCATTTAGCAATATTATAATTAGTTATTAGTTTGTTTTCACCCTTGAAAAAAAAAATGTTATTATTCCACTTATTAATAGGATTCTAATAACAAGACGAAAGAGAACAAATTTCAAAATATTTTTTTTATTTGGATGCTAGAACGCACACACCTGAAAACGTTTCGGGAGTCAAAGCACACATTTCCTTAAAAAATTTGCATGTAATAAACACTTGGAAACCACTTACCTTAATTATTGCTTAAATAAAAGTGGTTATAAATTTCTAATTTATTCCACTTTATATTTCCTCTTAGCGTTTAACAAATCTGTAATTTGATAATGCCGAGACTTCGCAAGAGATCACAAGAGCAACGTAGACGTGCCCAACGGCAGAGCCTTCAAAATTTTAGGGAAAGAAATCCTGAATACAATCGAGTTCGAGATTCCGCCCCATCTTCACAAGAAGAAATTCAGGATTTTAGGGTAAGTGAATTAAACAGAATAAGGAATTACAGGTCAGATTCATATTACCGTGAATCGGAACGTGCACGTGATGCTGGAGCCCGAAACCTGCGAGGAGAATTTTCAGGAGTACAGGATATTGAACGTCAGAGGGACACTCTGGCTCATTCGATAAGGAGAGCGGATCCGGTTGCTAGAACCACTGAACAAGAGCGAAATACTGCCGAGCATTCACTTCGATGGGAAATTGTAGGGTTGAGAATGGCAGAGCATGAGCAAGACACCTTAGCTCATTCAATAAGACGGTCTAATCCTCTTGCTCGTGCTTCTGAGCAAGAGCGAAATACTGCTGAGCATTGCATGCGACGGGAAATTCCACATTTTAGAGGAGCAGAGCGTGGCCGGGACGCCTTAGCTCACTCGATTAGAAGATCTGATCCTCTTATTCGTTCTGCTGAACAAGAGCGAAACACTGAAGGACACTCGCTTAGACGGGAAAACCCGGGTTTTAGAGAAACAGAGCGTGGCCGGGACGCCTTAGCTCATTCTATAAGAAGATTTGATCCTCTTATTCGTGCTGCTGAACAAGAGCAAAATACAGCCGAGCACTCGCTTAGACGGGAAAATCCAGGTTTTAGAGAAGCAGAGCGTGGCCGGGACGCCTTAGCTCATTCTATAAGAAGATTTGATCCTCTTATTCGTGCTGCTGAACAAGAGCAAAATACAGCCGAGCACTCGCTTAGACGGGAAAATCCAGGTTTTAGAGAAGCAGAGCGTGGCCGGGACGCCTTAGCTCATTCGATAAGAAGATCCGATCCTCTTATTCGTGCTGCTGAACAAGAGCAAAATACAGCCGAGCACTCGCTTAGACGGGAAAATCCAGATTTCAGGGAATCAGAACGTGAGCAGGACACTTTAACTCATTCGATTAGAAGATCTGACCCTCTTAATCGTTTCGCCGAGCAAAATATTAACACTGTATCACGTCGGGAATCAAGGATAAGTGCAAGGATCCATAATGAAAATTTACAGCGCATGCGAAATTTTTGCGTTCGGATATATAGAATGAATCCAATTAATAGAGTGGGTGAACGCAGAAGGCAAGCTGAGAGAAATAGAAACATCAGACAAAACCTATCACCGCAATCAAGAGCACAGCTTTCACAAATCGATGCACAAAGACACGTTTATAGAATGTTAGAAAACTTTGTTCTTAATATTAAGAATGGACCAACAGAGATCTGCGTTTGTTGTGGGGTCTGTGGTTTCCCAATCAAATTAAGGAATTATGCATTGAAAACTTTACCCACTTGCGACAAGTTTTCTGTTTGTCAAACCTTTATCCCTCCAACGAAATTAACTTTAAATTCTGCCAGACTTGCCACAAATCTATTAAAGATAGAAAGATTCCCCAAATGTGCTTGTTAAATGGATTGAATTTTCCTGAAATTCCAGACGAGCTTAAGGATTTAACGCCTCTGGAAGAAAGATTTGTTGCTCCAAGAATTCCTTTTATGCGGATAGTATCATTAGGATACAATCGTCAGTGCGCTGTTAGAGGAGCAGTTGTGAATATACCTATTACTCTTGACAAAACTGTAAATGTTTTGCCAAGAAGATTTGATCAAACAGAAGTTATACAAGTTCATTTAAAAAGAAGACTGGAATATAATCATAGTTTTATGACCGAAACTATTAGACCCAGAAAAGTTATGGGAGCAGTACGATACTTGGTAAACACAGATCTATATAAAAAGCACAATATTTGTATTTCAAATGATTGGTTGGATAGTGTAAGTCAACACGAGGAAGTTCCTTTTATATCTAACATGGAGGATGGAAGTGTCATTGAAAGATTATGCAATGATAGATCAGAACCAATAGATATTGAAGAACTCAATCCACAGGAAACACTTTTGGAAAACATTTCGCCAGAAAATGTTAATTTGGAACGAATTTTCATTGCACCAGGTGAAGGACAGCGCCCTTTAGATATGATATTCGACGAAGATTCCGAAGAGTTATCATATCCTTCACTATACTGCGGTATTAAGAGAACATGCACAGCAACAGTAGGAAAAATTATAAAGTCTGAAGCAAGAAGATTCGATAGAAGATGTGCTCGTGTAGATAAGGTTTTATATTCATATAAAAAGATGGAGTTAACACGAGTGAAAAATGGTATATCTACATTTCTACGGAAAAAAATGGGATCTAATCAACATACCGTGGGTAACGTACTAAATGATAATTATGTTCAAAGTCTAGTACAACATGATAAAGGATATCACATCTTAAAAGGAATACGATCTTCTCCAGCTCATTGGGAAGGAGAGAAAAAAAAAGTTTTGGCTATGATACGTCAATTTGAACTGCCAACGTTTTTCATTACTCTGTCAGCAGCAGAGTCTCAATGGCCTGAGCTATTAGTAATTTTGGCAAAAGTTGTGCAAAACCGGACTCTTACGGAAGAAGAAGCAATGAGCTTTACAACACAAGAGAAGTATGAGTTAATAAGAATGGATCCGATAACCTGCTCACGTTATTTCGACCAGCGAATCAGACATCTTTTCCGACATTTCAAGGCTTCTGGAGGAATTTTTAATGATCATAAAGCTATAAGATTTTATTGGAGAATTGAGTTTCAACAAAGAGGATCGCCCCACGTTCATGGTATATACTGGTTGGATAATGCACCAATATTAAATATAAGAGATCAAAATACTTTTCCAGACGTAATAAATTTTATTGACGAATTTATAAAGACAGACGCATCAATATTGGATGTAGCGGATTATGTTTCATATCAAAGACATAATCATAGTAGGACATGCCAAAGGAAAATTCACGGGCAGAAAATTTGCAGATTTCACATCCCTTATCCTCCTATGGCAAATACGGAGATCATTTTACCATTATCGGATGAGGGCGACAATGGTTTGTTACAAAGACATAAGCTGAACTGGGAGAAAATTCATAATGTTTTAAATGGCAATCACTCCAATGAAGATATAGACATGTTATCTTCCTTTGAAAATTTTTTAGCAGATGAAAGGATTAATCTGACCCAAGAGGACTATATATATGCTGTAAGATCTTCTGTCTTTCTAAAGAGATCATTTAGAGATAGAAATATTAACGCCTTCAATCCCAGAATACTAAAAATGCAAAGAGCGAATATGGACATACAATTTGTAATAGACGCATACGCATGTGTATCATATATTGTAAATTATATAAATAAATCAAACAGAGGTGTATCAAGATTATTACAGGAAGCAATTATGGAAATACGGACGGGAAATTTTAGTGTTAAACAAAGACTTCAGCACATCGGAAATAGATTTATTTCCGCTTCTGAAGTTTCGGGACAAGAAGCTGCATACAACATCCTTGGAATGAATCTCTCACAATGCAGCCACGCAGAAATATACATAAATATTTTGCGGCCAGAAAAACGTGTTAGGATTCTGAAGTCTAGATCCGAACTACAAAATTTGCCTGAAGACTCAACTAGTGTCTTTCAAAGCAACATCTTAGATCATTACATTCAACGACCGGATGTAATTAATGATGTTTGCTTAGCATACTTCGCAGCTTACTACACGTATTCCAAAAATTTACGTAGAAATGTGAATTTTCAAGAGGAAGAAAATGATTATCAAGAAGAAGAAGTACTTGATTTAGATGAAGTGGGAAGACCTCTGCAATTAATAAACAACTCCGGATATATTTATAAACGTAGAAATCCAGCGATTGTAAGATTTCCTAAATTTTATATTGATACAACAAGGGAAGAGTATTTTCGATCTCTAGTTATGCTGTATTTACCGTGGCGGAATGAGCATGAAGAAATATTACAAAACGATAATGAGCACACATGCATTCTGCACAAAAATATCATAGAAAATAACAGGATATTGTTCGAAAAATTAAAGGAAGGAGAAGTAGATGATATTACTAGGCAGATTCAAGCGGAAGAAGAGGGCATCCAACAACAAGAAGACAACAGGAGCATAAATCAATTTCTAGACGATGAATTTAGAGCATTAGCGGTTCCAATAATAGATGACAACGTTAATATATTAAACCTTACTGATGGTAATGCAGTAAATAATGATGATGGAAATTCTGACAACAATCGAACAATCAGACTACCGCCTTTACTGAGCAAAAATAGTATAATGGAGTCCGTAAGAATATTAAATGTTAAGCAAAGACAATATTTGCATCATTTATTGAGAAATGTTTTGGACAATATTCAATTCACCGAATTTATAAGTGGTGGTGCAGGTGTAGACAAAAGCCGACTGATAAAAACTATATACCAATCAGTGACCGAACGATTTAATTCAGTTCCTGGATCTAACCCAGATTTAATAAAGGTTTTATTAAGCGCGCCAACTGGAAAAGCTGCCTTCGGTATAGGTGGAGCGACTCTTCATGCATTATTTTCTTTGCCAGTTAATCAATATTCTGGAGAAATTCGCCCTCTTAGTAATGACACTATAAATACACTATTTACAAAATTTATAAACCTAAAACTTATTATTATTGATGAAATTTCAACGGTTGGTGCTAGAATGTTGGGCTATTTAGATGCTAGATTGAAACAAATTTTCAAAACTACAGATATGTTTGGTGGAATATCAATTTTAGCACTTGGAGACCTTAAGCAACTACCCCCTGTTGGAGACAAATGGATTTTTAGCATCAATACATCAAATCCATATGGTGTTATTGCTGGAGAAGCGCTTTGGAGTAATTTAAAATTTTTCGAATTGACAGAAGTCATGAGACAACGTAATGACCGATTATTTGCTGAGGCATTAAATGCGATGGCTATTGGGGAAATGGATGAGTCACAAATAGAGCTGATCAGACTAAGAGTGGTTGATAATAATATAATCTTACCACCAGACGCTATTCATCTCTTTTGGTCTAATGCAGAAGCAGAGCAATACAATATATTAAGATTAAGACAAATTTTGACACCAGAGCACTCGTCAAAATCGTTTGACCTTATAAGATCTGACACGTTACCAACTGAACAAAGTAACAGAGTTTTAAATATGGTGTCAAAAATGAAAACATCTGAAACACAAGGACTTTGTAGGGAATTGAAACTAAAGATAAGTGTTAAATATATGATGACAGTGAACATAAATACGAATGATGGTCTTGTAAATGGAGCAGCAGGAACTCTTATGGATATAGAAATAAATGGACAGAAAGAAAATGTAACAACATTGTGGATGTTATTTTCAGACGAAACTGTGGGTGTTGAGGCCCGTCGTAAAAATCCTCATAGAAATGAGCCATCCTGGACGCCAATTAAAAAATGTGTAAGAACTTTTCAATTTAAGGCCAATAATAGCGTCACAATTGAAAGAAATCAGTTCCCGTTAGTAATAGCAGAAGGAATAACAATTCATAAAAGCCAAGGCGCTACTTATTCTAAAGTAGTTATTCATATACGTAACAAAATGAGTAGATCTGCACTGTACGTAGCCTGTAGCAGAGCCACAAGTGCATCCGGGCTTTATATTTGTGGAAACTTTAATCCTCCCAGTCCATTCAGCTGTTCTGATGCCGTCAAAATAGAACTTGAACGTCTAAGATCGGAAAAAATTTTGTGCAAACATTATGATTTTATGACTAATAATGAATTAAATGCAAGATTGTACTATCAAAATATACAAAGTCTTAATGCACATCACCAAGACATTTTAACAGATCCTACAATAATGCTAGTTGATGTTATTTGTTTGGTTGAAACCTGGAGTTTTCCCGAGGAATTCAATATTCTGTTAAATTATTCTATTCTAAGCAGACTCAATTGCTATCACAGTGATAAAGGAGAAATAAGACATCGTCACAGAAAAGGAATAATGGTATACGTGCAGAGTAATAGTATGGAAGACGCAGAATATTTATTTAAAGAAGAACATGTTATCAATGGCAATACTCTACAATTTATAGCTTTTCGTTTCAAAGAAATGAATTTTATTGTGCTATATAAAAGCCCAAATTTTCCGCAAACACAATTTACTTGGTTTTTTGGAGCAGTAATTGATAAGTTGAGCAACCGACTTGGAAATGACATTGAAAAAGTGTACATAATCGGAGATTTTAATAGATGTCGGAAAACAGAGGAAAATGGAGCAGAACAATTTTTAAATACTAAAGGATATGTATCTTTACTAAGTAGTCAAGTAGCTGCTACCAAACATGGCACACATATTGACTGGATATTTTCAAACTGTAATCCAAGTAATAGTATAGCAAAAATTTATCCAACAATACACAGCTATCACGATGGAATTTTACTTGGGATTAAGTGATGTTTTAGAAATTAAGTATATATATATATATATATATATATATATATATATATATATATATATTTATATATATATATATATATATATATATATATACATTTATATATATATATATATATATATATATATATATATTTATATATATATATATATATATATATATATACATTTATATATATATATATATATATATATATATATTTATATACATATATATATATATATATATATATATATATATATATACATTTATATATATATATATATATATATATATATACCATTATGTATAGTATATCATTTATGTATAGTTCTAATGTAGAGTATAATTTAGAAATAAACAAAATTATGTATATAAAATCTTCTGTAAATGTAAGTATGCATACAGGTTTTACTCTAAATTCAAAACTTCAGTATCCTGCAAGTAATATTAGAGTACTATTAATAGTGATTTTCCGCTGTAACTTCCATAGATGGTACACCGAACCAGAAAAGAGTTCTTAAAACAAGAACTTTTACTCTTTTAAAATGCTGCATTTTTTAACATAAACCCCTATATTCATAAAAAGTAAAATATATTTAATATCTATTTGAAAAATATTTTGTATGAGAAATTTTGAATGAAATACTTTTCAAACCCATCTTAAATTTTATGAATATGGAGGAAAGTTCTATATAAAACTGTTTTCAATAGTATTAAGGCCTAACTTAATAAAAATATTTTATGATTTTAAACTGCTAATGTCAAAAATTGTGTATTTAAGTAAAATAAATATCAAATATTGTTTCTTCTTCATCGAGTATATTTGGGGAGTAGTAGCGAGTAACATCAATGCAAATTAAGCTATCGGGACAGTCAAACAAAAGCTTAAAGCATATTTACTTATTAAAATAAACCATTATAAATACTAATGATATTACTTTATTTTCTTTACATATATTAATCATCTCAAAATGGTCTCACATTACCGAAATAATTAACTCTATGTTGAGAAATTTTGCTACATGTCTACAATTATGAGCTCCAACATCCCCATATGTAAATTCGCAATAAATTTTTCTAATTTTTATATATGTACATATGTAAAAACGACCGCCTACGTGTTCCTGTATTGCCCTGGAGTGAAGTCAGTTTTTCGCAGAGAAAAATGAGTCCACAACAATTTTCCACATTATTTGTACGAGTGTATAAGTATTCAAATGTTTTTGCTAGATGCACAAAAAAGGAAATTAGTCAAGATAAATGCTAATCAATCTATTGTCTTTTGCATGCACATCTATAGACTTAGATGGATACATATACATTTCAATTATCTGAAGAGTATCTTCTAATCACTTTAGATGTAAAAATTGAATCGCCATCCGAAAGGGCTGATCTCTGTTAAAGTTCTCTCCAATAAATTTTTATTCATTATTATTTATTATATGTAAAAGAGAAAATATTTATAACGTAAAAACCTACTTAAATAAAATATGTAAATAATGTATATAAAATAAAATCGTTTAATAAAATTATTTGGTAGAAAAATTCCCATAAGTAACTAAAAATTGCAATTGAGATAAGAGTAAATGAACCATGCTTCCTTCACAAAAAGCATGTATATACTTAAAAGTTTATGTAACGCCAGACGTACATTGGTGAAGGGTATATAAGATTCGGCACAGCCGAATATAGCACTTTTACTTGTTTACATTTTAATTGATTATTTGTATCAGGTATGCTGTACGAGGAGGCACAGGAAGCAAGGAATAAGGACTATAACCCTATAGATTACATCTGTCGCGAAGAATTGGGCGTGTAGCCACTAATGAAGACGTAATACATAAACTTTTATTGTCTTCAGACCCATTTATAAATAGTATATTAAGGATGTTAAAAAAATTATTAAAAGACTATGCTTTAATTACTTATTTATGTTTTTTCTATTTGTTTTTTGTATAGGAGATGGGCGTAAAAGTGGGCGGATCAGGTATATATTATCAGGAGATCATTTTACAACTATATTATTTTTTGTTTGTGAAAATTGAATTAATACATTAAAAATTAAAGGAGTTATGCCACTTTTTCAATACAAGTTGTATGGGAGGTGGGCGTAAAAATTCGTGGGTCATTTTGATTTTTCATTTTTTTCTTAACCGCTTGTTTTGCCGAACAAGCGGTACCATTCATGTATTAGGTTGCAAAAGCATATAGTACATACACGAGACCCGCTTGTTCGGCAAAACTGCTATTGACAGTTTTTCTGTAATAAATTCGCTGTAAATAATGTCGGTGGAGAGGAAAACTAAGACAAAGAGTGGACATATAAATATTAGCTTTCTGTTTGTTAAATGTAGATTTGAATTGATGAGTTCTTTTTTGTTTTCATAGCGTTAGTATACACGAGCACAATTATGCTGGCATAACATGGCAATTTGTTGGCATTTTCGGTGAGGGGAGTGGTTTTTGCGTGGCATAATTTTTCATCCAGTTTCAATCCCGCATTAGCAGAATAAAACTAATAAATACGCACTTATGAAAATAACGAAAACACAGGCTCTGTCAAGGCAGATTAAACAGGTACTCTCACTAGTACAACAATCTACAAAACTAACAACCACACGTATTTTGTTGGTAGAATATTACATGTTAATGTCAAAATCTTATGATTTTTGCTTGAAAAAAAACGTGGCTGAATAAATGTCAATTCAATGTTTTGTGTTCATGAAGGCAGATTAATTATTTTATTTTGCAGTTTATTAAAGCCAGAACGTGCTAAAACGTGGAATTTGTAATGGAGATGATTTCCTTAACCAAGGTTAGGTTAAGTTAGGTTAGGTTGTTAGGGCCATTGCCTAAGCAATGCACTTGGGTTCGTTGATTCGGTCCCGTTGTGATACCATAAAGCAAGGACCACTCACGAGTCGTCCTCTGCCGCATCAAGCCATCCCGTGGACCTTAGGAAGGCCGATATTAAAGTCAGCTCCAGACTCGCCAGGCTGTCTAAGTCCGGCAGGAAGCTGGAGCGCAACGGCACTGCCCTTAAGCCGCCCAGGGCAGGACACTGACATAGAAGATGGAGCACTGTTTCTTCCTCCTCTTCATCATTACAGCTTCTACAGAAGTCATTGTATTCTAGACCCATCCTTCTCGCATGGGTCCCAAAGTTACAATGTCCAGTTAAGACATTCACAAGTTGACGAATTCGTACCTTGTTGAAGTTCAGAAGGTCGCGTGTTCTGCGTGGGTCATAGCGGGGCCATGTGGCCCTTGCCACACGACAGTTGGTCACGTTATCCCATCTTGATTGAGCGAGTCTATATGATTCACACTCAACCAAGAACTTGCAATGCGATAGAGGAATGCCTGTGAAGTGACAGATCATAGAGTTATCCATTTCTGTCCCTTCCCTGGCAATTCCATCAGCGATGAGGTAGCCAGGACAGTCGGAATGTCCCGGTACCCAAACAAGTGTCACCCTCGAATGTCTCGCTATCTCATTTAAAGATAGTCGGCATTCGACAACAGCTATGGATGTGCTGTACACACCATTAATAGCAGAGATGGCCGCCTTGCTATCGGTAAAGATATAGATATCGTTCGATATCCTATAATACCTCAGCCATCTAGCTGCACGAGCAATAGCAGAAATTTCGGCTTGCAGGATGCTGCAACCGTCCTGAAGCCTAAATGAAGTTCTTACGTTAAAGTTCTCCACGTAGAAACCTCCGCCTACACTGGTTCCCCTCTTAGATCCGCCAGTTAAGACTCTAACGGAATCTGCGGGAAATGAAAGTCCAGAAACTATTCCCTGTCCACGACAAGAGACTGGAAAAGTCCGCCAAAGAAAGGTCTTAGTATGCAATAGTCAATGTTGTCATGGATCCTGTTGTCTCGGTATTCATTCAGAATCCCGGCATGCCCATAGTCAAACCGTGACCATGGGCACGCAGTGTGCAACCTGACCGCAGAAAATAGAGCCAACTGTTTGGCCAGAATGTCCATTGGGAGCCAATTCAGCAGGGTGAAGAGTGCTCCAGTTGGAGTCGATCTGAGCGAGCCTGTCATCAGCCTCGCCGCAAGACGAAAAATCTTTTCAAAGGTCTTGCGATGAGTGTCTTTCTCCATCGCTTTCCACCACACCAGTATTCCATAAAAGAGTATCGGCTTAACAACAGCTTCAAAGATCCAGTTAATCCCTCTGGGGCTTACACCCCAGTTGAGACCAACTGCCCTTTTGCATGTATAAATGGCCACTAGAGCCTTATCCGCCCTCGCTTGGATGTTTTCGTTCCATGATAGCTTGCTATCTAGGATTACACCCAAGTACTTGGCGCTATCGGATATTTTCAAGGGAGTACCGTTCAGCTTCGGATGTGTGAAGCTGTCGATCTTGTACCTCCTTGTGTAGAGTACCAGCTCAGTCTTGGCCGGGTTCACAGTGAGCCCACTACTGGTGCTCCAATTGCTTATGATTGCCAGTGCGGACTCCATACACTGAGATATGTTATCTAAGTGTTTACCAGAGATCGCCACCGCAACATCATCGGCATATGCGACCGTGTTGATTAGTTTACGCTCTAAAGTCTGTAGAAGCTTCCTTAACCAAGGTAACAAATAATACCTTCGAAATTTTAGCTTTTGTGTAAAATATGTACATATAACAGATATTATTAGTACTATGGGGGAGCAGACGCCATCGCATATGGAGATTGCCGATGAGTATAACAATTTGTATTGGGAGTTTGTAAAGGATATTACTGATTTGGACTTTGAGTATTTATGGTAATTATTAATTCTATAAATTAATATATATGCTGAAATGTTCCGTATAGGTACCTCATCTGTTATAATAGCTATGAATGTCGTGCGTAAACGTTTACGGCTTGCAGTGGACGAGCTTAGAATGAAATTGAAATTAGGTAAACACGAGTCTGTAGATGCTATTGGTGAAAACTATTAAATTGCAAAAGTGCGTCAGGGACAAATACGTTACCTGGTTGCAGCAATAAATACATCAAATGAAGCAACAATCAATTCTAATCTAATTTAACTATTTGGCTATATATTTACAAAACATTTTGTTTTTGAATAAATTTAAGAACTAAAACTAATAATTTACAAAGTATTTTATTTCAAAACGAAAAGCCTGCAGATATTATGCTTGCATTTCATTGGTTCTTACACCAAATCTTCAGTAGACTTTTGCCAAAAACAAACAAACTATATGCACGCATTTATTATATAGTTTATTGGTTACTTACTCTGTTTGTGTCCCTTGTTCAACGAATCTTCCCTGGATTACCCGTAGTACCACCATTTAAACATCCTCAAAAGCAGGTGGGATATCTTCCAACACTATTTAACAGTTTTCAACTTTTGAAATGAGAAATCTAGTAAAAACTATATTTCACTTTTATATTTCACTGGAATAATTAATTTTATAAGTTAGCTAGGATTAATGTTACAAGTTAACAATTTAAGACTTTTCTTAACTTTTGTTTTTCTAATGAAATAAAGCTTGTAAATAAACTTTAGACACTATATTGGTACGTAAACAGAAGACAGCTGCACTACCTAGAGTACCTGTTTAATCTGCCTTGGGTTCTGTGTTTTCTATTTTACAGAGCGTTTTTCAATCATCGGTTGTCGTTCGGTGCGTCAACATGAATATGAAAAGAAAAGGGGTTGATCGCGGCAACAAACAGTAGAACTAATAAAAGAAACTCATAAAAGTTTTTGCAGTAATTTTTAGTAAAAGTAAAAATTTTTGGTTACAGTAAATTTCAGCAATATTTTACTCAAATTACTTAAATAAACTTTAATGGTCGCATGAATAAGAAAAGACTTCTATTAGTTTTTGAATAGTCTTTTTAATTATGTGGAGAAAATACTCTTATATGAATATACCTTTAAAAATTCACTTTTCATGTTTGTGCAAATTGCACTACATACATACTTTTTTGTTTGCTTATGATTTGTCTTAAAAAAACAATAATATATAAAGTATAAAAACATTAGTTAACAATATAAATAATTTTTTACATATATAAATATGCATTTTTAATATGGTCCTAGTTGATTTCTACAACATTTGATTTAGGCTTTAGTTATTTACATGAAAATATATGTATTTATAATGAAACTAGAAATTTCTCCTAAGATTATTGCCCATTTCTCATCACTTATCCGCTAATTTTGTTTCAAAACGCATGTGTACAGCGAACGAAAAATAACACCAAATGAAAAAAGAAATACTAAAGCTGGATTCACCCATGGTTTCTAAACGAATTTCACGTTCGGAAACATGTTTTTTTTATATGTAGTTGGACGTTTCTGTTTTAAGGAGTGAGAGAGAGAGAGAGAGAGAGAGCGAAAGAGAGTAACGTGTTTCGGAACCTGAATTGGTTTAATTTTAATTCACGTTCCGAAACATTGCAACTATGCTGCCAGAAAGTTTAATTTCTTAAGTGAAGTAGAACTGAGATGCCACAGCATATTATATGTACATATGTATAGTAAAATACAGAACTTGTTTTATACTTTTGTATGTATAACAACACACTTGTTTCGTATTGTTTGTATATATAATAAAATACAGAGCATTTGCTTTGTATTAAAAAATATATAACTGGTGAATATTGTTATAAATAAACTTAAATAAATAGTGATATTGCCCAATTGTAAAACTCACACACATAGTTTAAAAAATTATTTCACATGGTAGCCTTGATGTTGCAGAACAAATGCGCGAAGTGGTTGAATCGCTTCAGAGCATACTCTCAAAAAACTAGAAATGTTGTCGAACGTCAATATCGTTCTGAAACCATGGGTGAATCCAGGTTAACACACTCAAAGCTGTGTATACGTATACAATTTTATGCCAGATGAATTCATCTCTTGTGTTTTGTATACCAGCTCGTGTATACTAGCGCATATAAATTAAATTTCTTTTGCTTTCCTTTGTTTTTTACATTTAGCTCTATGACATTGTTTTTTTTTTGCTTTTATGTGAATTCAAGTTTTTACTTTATTTTTATGTTCCTTTTATAAGATTTAGAAGACTGTAAAGCTGGATTCACCCATGGTTTCAGAACGAATTTCACGTTCTGAAACAGTTTTTTGTTATATGTAGTTTGACGTTTCTGTTTTAGAGAGTGAGAGAAAGGGAGAGCAAAAGAGAGTAACGTGTTTCGGTTTAATTTTAATTCACGTTGCGTAACATTGCAACTGTGCTGCCAGAAAGTTTAATTTCTTAAGTGAAGTAGAACTGAGATGCCATAGCATATTATATTTACATATGTATAGTAAAATACAGAACTTGTTTTATACTTTTATATGTATAACAACACACTTGTTTCGTATTGTTTGTCTATATAATAAAATACGGAGCATTTGTTTTGTATTAAAAAATATATAACTGGTGAATATTGTTATAAATAAAATTAAATAAATAGTGATATTGCCCAATTGTGAAACTCACACACATAGTTTACAAAATTATTTCACATGGTAGCCTTGATGTTGCAGAACAAATGCGCGAAGTGGGTGAATCGCTCCAGAGCATACTCCCAAAAAACTAGAAATGTTGTCGAACGTCAATATCGTTCTGAAACCATGGGTGAATTCAGCTTAAGCGCTGTGAATTAAAAAAATACAATGTAGTATAAAATAATAAACCATTAAAGACATTTTTAATATATCATTACTGAGCATTTATGAAGTAGTTCATTATTAAACAGCAACGTAGTAGTTCACCCGGCTTCAGTGTTCTCTTTATCATGGTATATTTGTGATTGAAAACTATGAAGAATATTCGTCCCTATTTTCGTCAACGGAATTTGAAGGCGTATTTACCCAAACGTTGAAATCGCAAACGTAAGTGCAAATGCTGACGCAGCGCAATTGCTAACACAGCTCCGCTTATAGAATGCTTAAAAAGGCACCATATGCTCCTACAAAAAAATTGTGTATGTGTAAATATGTACATACAACAAATTATAGTGTTTAAAGCTATTTTGAGTGGTAATATTAAAAAAAAAGATATATTATATAATGGATATGAAAAATATGTATATTTGTTTAAACTTTTTACGTTTGTGCAAAATGTCACAGAATACTGTTTAGCTTTTGGTGTTTATCATTTAAAAACAAAAAATCAAAACAACTGTTTGAAACAGTGATGGCACTTTCCGTTTTGCGTTTGTACAGCAAACGTACGAAATTTTATAAATGGTACAATATATTATTTTAAGCTTGTGATCGATGTAATATCTTCATTATATGTATAGCTAAATTATAATTTTATTAATACACTTATTTTATAAGGGTGCTGGTGGCTGAAGTAGTGAACACAAGACTACGTTGCCTTAGAACCCGAGATTGACTTCGCCCTCAGTCATGGTATTGGTTTCGAGTTTTTCTGACCTGCGTTAGTGCAAGATTGTGTTTACTGTTATCGGGATGTCTCAATGGCATAGCACTGGTCGCACTTACCTGCATGTACATACATAAATTACTTATGTAGTAATATTGGTACCACATAAATTTATGCCCATGCGTTCATACATACGTATGTATAACATTAACCTATTATTGTATAAAATATATTTAGAGTCTTTTGTGATTTTAAAAAGTTAAACAAGTTATATAGCAAATTAATTTATTAAATATGCTATGTACGAGTATATCTACAAATGTATCAACTAATTGTTCGAATATCAAACCAAACAAAAAGTACGAAAAAAAGCTTTTGTGACGCACTCTCATTCAACATACATACATGCCATCACTCTCTGCGTAACCTCTGCGTAAAATTCTATTTTCTGCAGGTTGGCTGCGCTGCGTTGCGTTTTTCAGCTTTCAAATAAGCATTTTCACAATTTGCCTTGTAACAATTGGATCAGCAGATGCGTTTGCGCAGCATTTGCGATTTGAGCGTTTGGCTAATTGGGCCTTAAGCGAGAGGGTGGCGATTGTATACTTCCAAAGACATTCCCATGTTAAATTCGGCACTCAAAAGCACTGCGTAGTATTGCCGAGTAGGTACAGGTCATTGCTTTGTGCACAATGGTATAATGACTTATGGAATGTATCCGCGGACAAGCGGGGATGTACACAAGACGGGCATAGTCATACTTAAGCAGAAAGTGTACACAAGGATATATATATATATATATATATATATATATGTATATATATATATATATACATACATATATATATATATATATATATATATATATATATATATACATATATATATATATATATATATATATATATATACATATATATACATATATATATATATATATATATATATATATATATATTATTTTATTATTATTTATTCCTATTAGCAGCTTAAGGATACAACAAATGATTTCTAATTAGGTCTATTTTTTGCTATTTGTCTTAACTCATTAAACGATTTGCCAGTTTGATTGGTGATTGTTCTTCTCTAGGTCATCGTTGGTCTGCCTCTACGTCGAGTCCCTTGCGTATTCCAAGTAAGCGCCGCGTGTGTAATGTCATCGTAAGGCTTACGCAGTGTGTGGCCTATCCACCCGTATTTTCTTGCTTGTATTTCAACATTTATGGAAGATTGTCCAGTTATTCTCCATAGCTCTTCGTTTGTGATGGTTCTCGGCCTCCATATTTCCATTATGTCTCGTAAACAGCGGTCGATGTATGATTGCAGCTTTGTTTTTAGTCCAGCTGTTACAAGCCAAGTTTCAGATCCATACAACAGAACTGATTTCACGCATGCGCTAAAAATTAAAATTTTAGTACTCGTGCGGAGGTTGTTGGCGCGCCATATATTTCGTAGCCTTGCAAATGCACCACGTTCCTTTTTTATGTGGTTGTCAATGTCCATTTTAGCGCCTCCATCTACTGAGAGAATACTTCCCAGATAAGTAAAACTCTCGACGTCATTTATGCTTTGGTTATTTATTGTGAAGCGATTTGAATTATTTACTTTTATTCGCATTGACTCAGTCTTGCGTATATTTATCTTGAGCCCGACTTTATACGATTCTTGTTGCAGCTGATTAAGTTTCGATTGCATGTGCTGATGCGTTTGCGTAAGTAGAACGATATCGTCTGCGTAATCTAGATCTTCAAGGTTTGTATATAATCTCCAATTGATACCTCTATTTTGCGTGTAGAAAATTTCAAAAACCCAGTCCAAGACCACGATAGATAATAATGGTGACAAGATGCATCCATGTTTAACAACTGTGGTTGATACAAATGATTCGCTTAGCTTTCCATTATGCAGTACTTTATACATTGAGCCCTCGTAGCTATTTCTTATTATATTTATAATTTTTAACGGCATCCCAATTTTTCCCAAAGACAACCATATGCATTCCCTTTTGACTGACTCGAACGCCTTCTCATAATCTACGAAAACTGCATATAAAGTGTTGTTAAATTCGATGCATTGCTCTATGATAACTCGCATACTATTTATGTTGTCAATACAGGAGCGATTTGGACGGAAACCTAATTGTTGCTTGCGAAGTGTCGCATTTAATGGGTCAGCAATACGACTTAATATCACTTTGTTAAAAACTTTGCTTATAACTGGAAGTAATGCTATTCCTCTCCAGTCAGAAAGATTACCTTTTTCCGGTATTTTCACTATTATCGATTCCTTCCAATCTATCGGTACTTCTTCAGAGTTCTAAATGCTACGAAACAGGTGGTATAACATGTCGGTTGTACTGTCAACCTGCTTGAAGACATTCAGCTGGAATGTTATCGATGCCTGCAGATTTTCCATTCTTTAAAGTACGAATGGCATCCGCGATTTCTTTTTTGGTTGGTGGGTCAGTACATATGTTTCGCATTGGACGCCTTTGTGGACCAATGTTAGGTATATCGCTTCTGTTTGGCAGTATATTAAAAGTCTTGTCATATCTTTAGTTGTTCTTCCACAGTAATAAGGTTTCCATTGTTTAATAGGTACGTTACGGTTGGTGTTGTCGCTGGATAGTTTTCTGGTAATTTCGAATACCTCTTTTATACTTCCCTTTGACGCTGCGATTTCAGCTTTGTGAGCTAGTTTTTCGTAAAAGGTTCTTTTATCCGCTCTAAATTGCCTTTTAATTTGTTTAGATAGCGCTGTAATTTCACCCCGGAGTTCCAAGGACCTCCTAGTGTTCGGTTGACTCAGTAGCTTATCCTTTTTTGTTTTTCTAGTTTCAAGTAACTGCCAGAAATCTGCGCTTAACCACTCTTTATTGCGGCTTGATGATGTACCTAGTATCTCGGTAGCTGCTTCTTGCATCGACAATTTGGTATTCTCCCACAGGGTACAAACATCCGATGAGGTGTTCATTCTGCAGCGGCTGTCATATTTAATCCGTACTGCTTGTGCGAGGCTCGATTTAATATTATGTTCTGGAAGTTTTCCAACTTGAAACCTTTTTCTGTCGGAATTACTTCTACGTGAAGTTGGTGATGCTTTCAATCTCATTTCTGCTACTATTAGATAGTGATCACTACCCATTTCTGCGCTGCGTTTATTTCTGATATCAAGTAAAGTGTGAATCCATCGCTTGCTGACACAAATATAGTCCAGTTGAAATTTTTGCTGCTGTAGTGCTGGATTGGGCACTGTCCATGTTGTTTTGTTTGCGTCTTTGTGTGGGAACATCGACCCACCTATCATTAGCCCATGATTGGAGCATATCTCAATTAGAAACTCACCATTACCATTTCTATCTCCAATCCCGTTCAATACCTGCATTGTCGTTTCTTATCCGGGCATTAAAGTCTCCCATCAAGATTACAACGTCGCTACGATTTATATACGATAATGTACTGTCAAGTAAACTATAAAAATATTCTTTAGCTTCTGGGTCACTATCTTCTGTCGACGTGTAACATTGTACTATAGATATTTTGCGGAGTTTTGCATTCAGACGTGCTGTTATATTTCTGTCTGATACTGCTTGCCAATCAAGCAAGGCGGTTTTCATTTTTCGGCTGAAGTATATACCAACGCCGTTGACATGTGGATCATTTGGATTGGTTATACCAGAATATATCACTCGGTGGCCATCTGCTGTACTCGTTTCACCGGATGTATTCCATCTCAATTTCACTTATGCCACACACGTCGATACGAAGCCGCTAACACTCAGATGTTAACTGCGCTAGTTTTCCTGACTGGTAGAGGGTCCTTACATTCCACTGAGCAAATCGAATCCTTTGTCGTAAGCCAATGTTCGTCATCAAAATACTCTGCCGGTTTGTTTCTCATGTTGCATTGTAGTCAATAAAGTATTACATCTCGAAAGTCATAGGTTATCAGCCTTTAACTTCCAAAGTTTGGTGGCACAACGATATATATATATATATATATATATATATCGTTGTGTACACTTTCTGCTTAAATATGACTATGCCCGTCTTGTGTACATCCCCGCTTGTCCGCGGATACATTCCATAAGTCATTATACCATTGTGCACAAAGCAATGACCTGTACTTACTCGGCAATACTACGCAGTGCTTTTGAGTGCCGAATTTAACATGGGGATGTCATTGGAAGTATACAATCGCCACCCTCTCGCTTAAGGCCTTAACGCATCAGCTGATCCAATTGTTACAAGGCAAATTGTGAAAATGCTTATTTGAACGCTGAAAAACGCAACGCAGCGCAGCCAACCTACAGAAAATAGAATTTTACGCAGAGAGTGATGGCATGTATGTATGTTGAATGAGAGTGCGTCACAAAAGCTTTTTTTCGTACTTTTTGTTTGGTTTCATATTTGAACAATTAGTTGATACATTTGTAGATATACTCGTACATAGCATATTTAATAAATTAATTTGCTATATAACTTGTTTAACTTTTTAAAATCACAAAAGACTCTAAATATATTTTATACAATAATAGGTTAATGTTATACATACGTATGTATGAACGCATGGGCATAAATTTATGTGGTACCAATATTACTACATAAGTAATCTATGTATGTACATGCAGGTAAGTGCGACCAGTGCTATGCCATTGAGACAACCCGATAACAGTAAACACAATCTTGCACTAACGCAGGTCAGAAAAACTCGAAACCATATCCATGACTGAGGGCGAAGTCAATCTCGGGATCTAAGGCAACGTAGTCTTGTGTTCACTACTTCAGCCAGCAGCACCCTTATAAAATAAATGTATTAATAAAATTATAATTTAGCTATACATATAATGAAGATATTACATCGATCACAAGTTTAAAATCAAATATTGTACCATTTATAAAATTTCGTACGTTTTCTGTACAAACGCAAAACGGAAAGTGCCATCATTGTTTCAAACAGTCGTTTTGATTTTTTGTTTTTAAATGGTAAACACCAAAAGCTAAACAGTATTCTGTGACATTTTGCACAAACGTAAAAAGTTTAAGCAAATATATATATTTTTCATATCCATTATATAATATATCTTTTTTTTTAATATTGCCACTCAAAATAGCTTTAAACACTACAATTTGTTGTATGTACATATTTACACATACACAATTTTTTTTGTAGGAGCATATGGTGCCTTTTTAAGCATTGTATAAGCGGAGCTGTGTTAGCAATTGCGCTGCGTCAGCATTTGCACTTGCGTTTGCGATTTCAACGTTTGGGTAAATACGCCTTTACATTCCGTTGACGAAAATAGTGACGAATATTCTTCATAGTTTTCATTCACAAATATACCATGATAAAGAGAACACTGTAGCCGGGTGAACTACTACGTTGCTGTTTAATAAAGAACTACTTCTTAAATGCTCAGTAATGATATATTAAAAATGTCTTTAATGGCTTATTATTTTATACTACATTGTATTTTTTTAATTCACAGCGCTTACAGTCTTCTAAATCTTATAAAACGAACATAAAAATAAAGTAAAAACTTGAATTCACATAAAAGCAACAAAAAAACAATATCATAGAGCTAAATGTAAAAAACAAAGAAAAGCAAAAGAAATTTCATTTATATGCGCTAGTATACACGAGCTAGTATCCAAAACACACGAGATGAATTCATCTGGCATAAAATTGTATACGTATACACAGCTTTGAGTGTGTTAGTATTTCTTTGTTCATTTGGTGTTATATTTCGTTCGCTGTACACACGCGTTTTGAAACAAAATGAGCGGATAAGTGATGGGAAATGGGCAATAATCTTAGGTGAAATTTCTAGTTTCATTATAAATACATATATTTTCATGTAAATAACCAAAGCCTAAATCAAATGTTGTAGAAATCAACAAGGACCATATTAAAAATGCATATTTACATATGTAAAAAATTATTTATATTGTTAACTAATGTTTTTATACTTTATATATTTTTCTTTTTTTAAGACAAATCATAAGCAAACAAAAAAAGTATGTATGTAGTGCAATTTTCACAAACATGAAAAGTGAAATTTTAAAGGTACATATATTCATATAAGAATATTTTCTCACACATAATTGAAAAGACTATTCAAAAACCAATAGAAGTCATTGCTTATTCATGCGACCATTAAATTTTATTTAAGTAATTTGAATAAAATATTGTTGAAATTTTCTGTAACCAAAAATTTTTACTTTTACTAAAAATTACTGCAAAAACTTTTATGAGTTTCTTTTATTAGTTCTACTGTTTGTTGCCGCGATCAACCCCTTTTCTTTTCATATTCATGTTGACGCACCGAACGACAACCGATGATTGAAAAACGCTCTGTAAAATAGAAAACACAGAACCCAAGGCAGATTAAACAGGTACTCTAGGTAGTGCAGCTGTCTTCTGTTTACGTACCAATATAGTGTCTGAAGTTTATTTACAAGCTTTATTTCATTAGAAAAACAAAAGTTAAGAAAAGTCTTAAATAGTTAACTTGTAACATTAATCCTAGCTAACTTATAAGATTAATTATTCCAGTGAAATATAAAAGTGAAATATATTTTTTACTAGATTTCTCATTTCAAAAGTTGAAAACTGTTAAATAGTGTTGGAAGATATCCCACCTGCTTTTGAGGATGTTTAAATGGTGGTACTACGGGTAATCCAGGGAAGATTCGTTGAACAAGGGACACAAACAGAGTAAGTAACCAATAAATTATATAATAAATGCGTGCATATAGTTTGTTTGTTTTTGGCAAAAGTCTACTGAAGATTTGGTGTAAGAACCAATGAAATGCAAGCATAATATCTGCAGGCTTTTCGTTTTGAAATAAAATACTTTGTAAATTATTAGTTTTAGTTCTTAAATTTATTCAAAAACAAAATGTTTTGTAAATATATAGCCAAATAGTTAAATTAGATTAGAATTGATTGTTGCTTCATTTGATGTATTTATTGCTGCAACCAGGTAACGTATTTGTCCCTGACGCACTTTTGCAATTTAATAGTTTTCACCAATAGCATCTACAGACTCGTGTTTACCTAATTTCAATTTCATTCTAAGCTCGTCCACTGCAAGCCGTAAACGTTTACGAACGACATTCATAGCTATTATAACAGATGAGGTACCTATACGGAACATTTCAGCATATATATCAATTTATAGAATTAATAATTACCATAAATACTCAAAGTCCAAATCAGTAATATCCTTTACAAACTCCCAATACAAATTGTTATACTCATCGGCAATCTCCAAATGCGATGGCGTCTGCTCCCCCATAGTATTAATAATATCTGTTATATGTACATATTTTACACAAAAGCTAAAATTTCGAAGGTATTATTTGTTACCTTGGTTAAGGAAGCTTCTACAGACTTTAGAGCGTAAACTAATCAACACGGTCGCATATGCCGATGATGTTGCGGTGGCGATCTCTGGTAAACACTTAGATAACATATCTCAGTGTATGGAGTCCGCACTGGCAATCCTAAGCAAATGGAGCACCAGTAGTGGGCTCACTGTGAACCCGGCCAAGACTGAGCTGGTACTCTACACAAGGAGGTACAAGATCGACAGCTTCACACATCCGAAGCTGAACGGTACTCCCTTGAAAATATCCGATAGCGCCAAGTACTTGGGTGTAATCCTAGATAGCAAGCTATCATGGAACGAAAACATCCAAGCGAGGGCGGATAAGGCTCTAGTGGCCATTTATACATGCAAAAGGGCAGTTGGTCTCAACTGGGGTGTAAACCCCAGAGGGATTAACTGGATCTTTGAAGCTGTTGTTAAGCCGATACTCTTTTATGGAATACTGGTGTGGTGGAAAGCGATGGAGAAAGACACTCATCGCAAGACCTTTGAAAAGATTTTTCGTCTTGCGGCGAGGCTGATGACAGGCTCGCTCAGATCGACTCCAACTGGAGCACTCTTCACCCTGCTGAATTGGCTCCCAATGGACATTCTGGCCAAACAGTTGGCTCTATTTTCTGCGGTCAGGTTGCACACTGCGTGCCCATGGTCACGGTTTGACTATGGGCATGCCGGGATTCTGAATGAATACCGAGACAACAGGATCCATGACAACATTGACTATTGCATACTAAGACCTTTCTTTGGCGGACTTTTCCAGTCTCTTTTCGTGGACAGGGAATAGTTTCTGGACTTTCATTTCCCGCAGATTCCGTTAGAGTCTTAACTGGCGGATCTAAGAGGGGAACCAGTGTAGGCGGAGGTTTCTACGTGGAGAACTTTAACGTAAGAACTTCATTTAGGCTTCAGGACGGTTGCAACATCCTGCAAGCCGAAATTTCTGCTATTGCTCGTGCAGCTACATAGATGGCTGAGGTATTATAGGATATCGAACGATATCTATATCTTTACCGATAGCAAGGCGGCCATCTCTGCTATTAATGGTGTGTACAGCACATCCATAGCTGTTGTCGAATGCCGACTATCTTTAAATGAGATAGCGAGACATTCGAGGGTGACACTTGTTTGGGTACCGGGACATTCCGACTGTCCTGGTTACCTCATCGCTGATGGAATTGCCAGGGAAGGGACAGAAATGGATAACTCTATGATCTGTCACTTCACAGGCATTCCTCTATCGCATTGCAAGTTCTTGGTTCAGTGTGAATCATATAGACTCGCTCAATCAAGATGGGATAACGTGACCAACTGTCGTGTGGCAAGGGCCACATGGCCCCGCTATGACCCACGCAGAACACGCGACCTTCTGAACTTCAACAAGGTACGAATTCGTCAACTTGTGAATGTCTTAACTGGACATTGTAACTTTGGGACCCATGCGAGAAGGATGGGTCTAGAATACAATGACTTCTGTAGAAGCTGTAATGATGAAGAGGAGGAAGAAACAGTACTCCATCTTCTATGTCAGTGTCCTGCCCTGGGCGGCTTAAGGGCAGTGCCGTTGGGCTCCAGCTTCCTGCCGGACTTAGACAGCCTGGCGAGTCTGGAGCTGACTATAATATCGGCCTTCCTAAGGTCCACGGGATGGCTTGATGCGGCAGAGGACGACTCGTGAGTGGTCCTTGCTTTAGGGTATCACAACGGGACCGAATCAACGAACCCAAGTGCATTGCTTAGGCAATGGCCCTAACAACCTAACCTAACTTAACCTAACCTTGGTTAAGGAAATCATCTCCATTACAAATTCCACGTTTTAGCACGTTCTGGCTTTAATAAACTGCAAAATAAAATAATTAATCTGCCTTCATGAACACAAAACATTGAATTGACATTTATTCAGCCACGTTTTTTTTAAAGCAAAAATCATAAGATTTTGACATTAACATGTAATATTCTACCAACAAAATACGTGTGGTTGTTAGTTTTGTAGATTGTTGTACTAGTGAGAGTACCTGTTTAATCTGCCTTGACAGAGCCTGTGTTTTCGTTATTTTCATAAGTGCGTATTTATTAGTTTTATTCTGCTAATGCGGGATTGAAACTGGATGAAAAATTATGCCACGCAAAAACCACTCCCCTCACCGAAAATGCCAACAAATTGCCATGTTATGCCAGCATAATTGTGCTCGTGTATACTAACGCTATGAAAACAAAAAAGAACTCATCAATTCAAATCTACATTTAACAAACAGAAAGCTAATATTTATATGTCCACTCTTTGTCTTAGTTTTCCTCTCCAGCGACATTATTTACAGCGAATTTATTACAGAAAAACTGTCAATAGCAGTTTTGCCGAACAAGCGGGTCTCGTGTATGTACTATATGCTTTTGCAACCTAATACATGAATGGTACCGCTTGTTCGGCAAAACAAGCGGTTAAGAAAAAAATGAAAAATCAAAATGACCGACGAATTTTTACGCCCACCTCCCATACAACTTGTATTGAAAAAGTGGCATAACTCCTTTAATTTTTAATGTATTAATTCAATTTTCACAAACAAAAAATAATATAGTTGTAAAATGATCTCCTGATAATATATACCTGATCCGCCCACTTTTACGCCCATCTCCTATACAAAAAACAAATAGAAAAAACATAAATAAGTAATTAAAGCATAGTCTTTTAATAATTTTTTTAACATCCTTAATATACTATTTATAAATGGGTCTGAAGACAATAAAAGTTTATGTATTACGTCTTCATTAGTGGCTACACGCCCAATTCTTCGCGACAGATGTAATCTATAGGGTTATAGTCCTTATTCCTTGCTTCCTGAGCCTCCTCGTACAGCATACCTGATACAAATAATCAATTAAAATGTAAAAAATAAAAGCTCCAGTACTAAATTGCCATAATTTAAATTAGTTAAAGATCTGTGATAGTAGTATTAAGTAGACCATTGATTTTTGTTGTGCTGTACAAATTATTTATTTGATTATATATTTATTATACATCGCCTAGTTCAGTATTGTGATAATAAATATTGAGAATAAGTAATTTGACAATGACATAAATCGTAAGTTAATGATTTGTGATATACCAAAGCCAATTAATTAAAATATTTTATATTATGTTTATACATATTTTTTGTGCTAGATATAACAACAAATATAATAAAAAAAAACTCCTGAAGAAGTTTGTAAAAAACAAACGAAACGTTGGGTAAAAGTAAATATTATATACATAGTTTTTATTCATATTTGACGATAGATATTATTGACCCCAAAGTCCGTAGGATATACTCCTATCATAATAAGTAATAAACAATACAGAATGGTCACGAAAAACAAAAACTTAAAAATTAAATCATTGAATAATGGCCTTTAGATATATACATGCCTATTGGCAGAATAGCTTCTTCTATTATATTACTACCATGCACCAGAATCTTATGCACAGTTAGATGCATGTAGTGCCAGCCATAGAGAACAACAAACAACTTGGCAATATCCATGTAATAAACTCGTATATGAAATATGTTAGTAGCGTTCGCCGCATTACAATTTATTGCGGCCCAAGTAACCTTAAATGTATGTATTAACTCTTCTGTTATGCCAATTACGTCTGCAGTTTCGGCTGGATTTTCGAAAAAACTTCTTGCCGTATTGCCATCGTTTGTTGTGCCCATACCTTGCTTCACTGCTTCCACATTTATGCCTAGTGGCAACTTTAATCAACTTTGAAGCTTACGATTTTTTCAACAATGAAATATATAACAATTAATACTATTAACTAGTATGTATATTACATTATGTAATAATTTAAACAGTAAAGAACTATGGCAACAACAACAAGCATGAGCGAAGATTCATGTTTTGTTACTTTGTCATTTTACAGGTTTTACTGTTTTTCTTGGAAAGTTGCAGGTAGGAGCAGCTGATTTTTTTTTTTAACTTTTAGCTAAGACTTCAAGCTGTAATTTTACATCTTTTGCTAAACGGCGCTCCACAACGCTAAAAAGATTCAGTTCACTGAAGTTGATGAACATTGAAATTTTGATGTTGTTTGTATTTCGTTCTACGAAATTTTTTTAAAGGCAATTTTTTTAATGCACATCTCATCTATAGCAATTGTAATTTGCGAAAATATACAACAAGGTCTTATGATAAGTTTATAGTGATTTTACCAAAAGATTGAATATATAATAAATTCGCATGCTATTTTAAACAAGCGAATATATATCAGCCTAATATTTAGGAATCATATTTAAGACGTATATTGGTTGACGATGTCATTATAGCCTAGAAGAGCTTTAAAGAACACAAAAAATTTTTCTCAGTATTTTCAGGTAAAAAACACTTAATGTTTGGACTGAATGTAAATTGACAACAAACTTTTGACCATTTCAAAAGCGGTCTCAATGACCAATATTAATAGTGTTGGGCCAGCGGATGAACACCTCAGAAAAGCAAAACAAATGCTGGAGAGGCGCATATTCAAAAGCATGTCGCTGGAGAAGAAAGCTAAAACTAACTTTTTGTTTGTTAAATGTAGATTTGAATTGATGTGTTCTTTTTTGCTTTCATATGAATTTAACTTTTCTTTTGCTTTTTACATTTAGCTCTATGATATTGTTTTTTTTTTCTTTTTTTTTTTGTTGCGTTTATGTGAATTCAAGTTTTTGTTCTATTTTTAATGTTAGTTTTATAAGATTTAAAAGACTGAATAAAAAAAAAAACAATATTATATAAAACCATAAACCATTAAAGACATTTTTAATATATGATTACTGAGCTTTTACGAAGCAGTTCAATATTTAAACAACGTGGTAGTGCACCCGGCTTTAGTGTTCTTTTCATCATAGTATTTCTGCGAACGAAAACTATGATGAATATTCGTCACTGTTTTCGTCAACGGAATGTAAGCGAGAGAGTGGCGATTGACTATTTCCAATGACATTTCCATGTTAAATTCGTCACTCAACGAACTGCGTAGGTATTGCCGAGTATGTACAGGTATAATGACCTATGGAATGTATCCGCGGTTAAGCAGGGCGCAGTGTTATTTTTCACACACACACATTAATTTTAAAAAGATGCAAAACAAATGAAATGTGATCATCAGAGCAATTGTGTATACGTACGTAAAGTGAATTAATGTTTTCAATGCCCATTATGTATAAAGTGTGGCATGTATACATTTTTCAATGTCTTAAGGTCCAACTATAATATGCGTAGGCTAGCTTTGGCTACCGTCAAAACTCGACGAAAAGACTGTCAAATGCAAATGCGAACATTCGTGTGGCTATATTATACTTACACTCAGTTGTAAAGCAATGCACGTTTGCAAAAACTAATTTATGATATATACATAACATGTAAATACATATATAAATATTTTCAATTTATACATACATAAATATATTATCACAAGTAAATTATTACCAATTTAGAAAGCAATTTAAGAAATAAATTGGAAAGTACTACAATGTACAACAATGTGTGCAAGTGGTTGGCAACGTATCATAAATGGTAGGAAAATACACAAATACACTATAATATATACAATAAACAAACGCTAAACATTTAATGTTTCCACTAATTTTTGACATTATTTATTCAATTAAATGTAGAATTGATTTCGGCGTACATTGCAGCTTCTCTTGTGTGCACGTATCACATTCTATGGTATGTGTGTATCTAAAAATAATTATTAATAACAACGAAGAAACAGTTGACCTTTAAAGAAAATGCGATCAGTTTCGCTCTATGCGTAGGAAAATTAAATTCAACGAAAAGTTAGCAAAGCAAATTATGGTCGCACACATTTGATTGTATGTATTCGCAAATTCGCCTGCGCTAGCGTACGCATATTATAGTTGGGCCTTTATTCTTCAATTTCGTTGATGTAAACTTGTGTACACAAGGGAAACTATGAAAAATGTACTGTTTCGTTCTCTGATGTATATATATATATATATATATATATATATATATATATATATATATTTACATAAGTCTACAATATATATATATATATATATATATATATATATATATATATATATTTATATATATATATATATATATATATATATATATGTATATATATATTGTTACAAAGATTAGAAATAGATTTAAATAAAACGACAATGTGGCTATATGTACTTGGCAGTACTGGAAATTTTATCTATAGTTGTCAAAATGTTACAAACACTATTTAGATAATATTCAAATTAACGGAAATGGAATACTCCAGAATATACAAGATCATTCAAGGCTGTGCCAATAAGAGTAAACCACAACAACAACAAACATAGCAACATAAATGCTAAGAGATGTTATTCTTAATGATCTTGTATGCAAGTATTCGCTTCTAATAAAGCTAAATAGATTCACAAGTATACACAGCCATATACACGTAGAAGAAACAAAACCACACATACATTCATACAACCACTCATAGTTACCATAGGCAAAACACACAGAACACTCATACATTCAACCACACATAAGCAAACCAAACAAGTCAGCATTGTCATGTATACAAACACACATATGTCAAGTAAAAAACAACCACCATACCCAGAACTTTCGCGATGTTACCAGACGACGTCATTTTTTTGCTATATAAAGGCGCTGCCAGAGCTCAGCGATAATCAGTGTGATATCAAACATAGACGTGTTAACATCGCTAAGTGTTGAGTAGTGCAAGTACTCGTGTAAATAAAGTAATAAATAAATTGTTGCCGCATTAAATTTCTTAAATTAATTTGTCCGTGTTTTAGTTTGATGCAATAAAACGAATCCTTGAAGGATAAGTAATAAAACCGTTTTTACGAAAAGGTCTAAAAACGTAACAATTGGTGTCAGAAGTGGGATTGCAAAAATAATTAAAAGGACATTGCAATTTAAAGAAAGAAAAAAAAGGACATTATCAAATTAAAATAAATAATCATGAAATTTGATGAGCTAAAAGTTGAACAGCTGAAAAAGAGCTCAGTAAGCTGAAATTGCCAACTGCAGGTAACAAGGCTGAACTGCAGAAGAGGCTAATAGATGATTTTAAGAATCGCGGCATGGACATCGGGACATACGAGTTTGAGGACAAAGACGATGTGCAGGTATGCCCTCCTGTCACGACCAGCAGCATGGACATAAATTCAATGTTCGCTGCTATAATGATAAAAATAAAACAGAACTCTCAGCAGATGCAGGAAAAGCTTGTAGCCGAAATAAGTGATATAAAACAAAACTCTCAGCAGATGCAGGAGGCATCAAGGATCAACAGTGACAAGCTTGTAGCCGAAATAAGTGAAATAAAACAGAACTCACAGCAGATGCAGGAAAAGCTTTTAGCCGAAACTCAGCAGATGCAGGAAAAGCTTGTAGCCGAAAATCAGCAGATGCAGGAAAAACTTGTAGCCGAAATACAGGAGTCAAATAAAGCCATGAACGAGACCCTGGTAGAGGTTTCTGAAGCCATTAACAGGAGGGTGGATTCTATTGAGAATAAATTCTCAGAGCTGGCGGATAGAGTCCAACATCTAGAACGCGGTGGCCTGGAACAGCATGCAAAGGAGTTCGAAGAGAAATTGCATGCGCTAGAGGACAAAATGCATAACCTGGAGTGTAGTGGCGGGTCAGTACGAGCAGTTGCGGAAGTTTCTGCTCGGATAAAAGCGCCATGCTTCGACGGCAGCGTACCATTAGGCATCTTCAAATTCCAGTTCGAGACGGTTGCTAGCAGAAATGGATGGGATGCTGAAGAAAAGGCCATAGAGTTGGTCTTGTCCTTAAAGGGTACAGCCGCAGAGGTACTTGAGACGGTGCCAGTAAGCTGCAGAAACAACTATAATGAAATAATGGCAGCATTGCAGCGCAAGTATGGTGGTGAGCACAAGCGCGATTTATACAGAATGGAATTGCGATGTAGAGTTCAGAAGCCTAACGAATCTCTACAAGATTTCGCAATGGAAATCGAGCGTTTAGTGCAGCTCACATATCCAGGCGAGAGTCACCCGTTCCTGGACCATTTTAAAACTGAGGCTTTCGTTAACGGCATTCGCGACTCTGATGTTAAACTGGCGGTGTGCGCTACGCAGAAATCCACTTTCGCTGAAACTGTGTCATTTGCGCTGGCTCAAGAGACTGCCAGGATGGTTTTCAAGCCACAGATATGTAAAGTGCGGAATGTGGAGGTTTTGTCTGAAGAGGATAACAACCTAGTGGCTAGCGTTAAGGAGGCAATGCGAAAACTGCTGGCAGAGAAGGCTATCAAAGAAAAGCCTAAGTCCTTTAACTGCGGAAAGATCGGTCATTTTCAGCGCAGCTGCAAAGCACAAAGGAAGAGAGGTAGATCTGTTTCGCCACCAAGAAACAGCAAACGGGTGAACCAAACAACATCACAAGAGTCCCCGTTAAACTAAAACGAGCTAGCACTAAGGGGCAAGAGCTAGCTCTCACAAACGAGGGCCCCACAATCTCCATCTCAGTGATGCAGCAGAAAAATAGCAACCTCACTGCGTCCGGACACATCAACGGGGAAAAGCACGTACTTACCATAGACACAGGGGTATCGCAGTCAATAATAAGGCCCGATATAGTAAAGGGGAAATGCGAGCGGTTAAGCAATATACGGCTACGTACAGCTACTGGAGAGCCTGCCACTGTCTATGGTAAGATTGAAGTGAAGGTGACTATAGCCAACATCAACGTGAGACATGTGTTTATTGTTGCCGATATTGTCGATGAGGTTATTATTGGAGCCGATTTTATGATTAATCATGGCATTAATCTACATATGGGACAACAGCTGATGATTTGGCGTAATGTGGAAATACCCCTTGATGTTGGATATGACAACAAACCGCAAGTAACAAGAGTATTTGCTATTGAGAGTCAGACAATACCGCCGCAGTCTGAAACAGTCATATGGGCGCGGATGAAGGGAGATTGTGAGGACAATCGGTTGTGGGTTGTAGAACCGGCAGATCTAAAGAGAGAGCTTATAACAGCGAAAGCTCTAGTGAAAATTAGTGAAGGAGGAATAGTCCCTATAAGAGTGCTTAACTTGTCAGACCATGAAAAAGTCATCAAAGAAAATTCCGATGTTGGCCAGTGTACTCCAGCAGAGGCAATAATAAACTGCGAGAAGAAGATAGAGACTGATTTGTCAGCAAAAGAACGTGAACAATTTGAGGAATACGTAGAGAAATGGGTAGCAGGTCTATCAGCGACAGATAAAAATAAAGCCAAACAGTTACTAAAAAGGCATGCCAGTATCTTCGCCATGGGAAGCCAAAGCCAGGGTAGAACTGCATTGGTTAAACATGAAATTAACACAGGCGAAACTAGGCCGATTAAACAGCCACCCAGAAGCGTACCCCTAGCAAAGCGAGATAAAGTAAAAGAGCATGTAAGTGAAATGGAGCGTGATGGCGTAATTGAGCCATCTTCTAGTCCTTGGAGTTCGCCTGTAGTCTTAGATAAAAAGAAAGATGACAGTACTAGACTCTGCGTAGACTACAGGAAGCTCAATGACATAACCAAGAAGGACAGTTACCCGCTCCCCAGGATCGATGACACTTTGGACACGCTAGCTGGTACCAAACGGTTCTCTACGCTGGACTTGCGAAGCGGATATTGGCAAGTGGAGATCGCAGAGAAAGAGAAGGAGAAAACTGCCTTCAGTGTCGGCAGCGGATTATGGCAGTTCAAAGTCATGCCATTTGGTCTCTGCAATGCTCCGGCCACATTTGAACGACTAATGGAGAAGGTACTGATAGGACTTCACTGGAAGACATGCTTGGTATATCTCGATGACATAATCGTGATGGGGAAAACTTTTGATGAACACCTCAAAAACATGGCAGAAGTTCTTGAACGGATATCATCAGCTGGATTGAAACTCAGCTTGAAGAAATGTGCATTGTTCCAGAAGGAAGTAAAGTATTTGGGGCATCGTGTTACAGCAGACGGAATCTCAACAGATGAAGATAAAATAAAAGCAGTAAGGGACTGGCATCAACCTAAAAATCTTCATAAATTGCGCAGCTTTTTGGGCCTTTGCACATACTACAGACGTTTTGTGCCGAATTTTGCCAGTGTAGCTTCAAGCTTGCATGAGCTGACAAAGAAGTCAAGACCATACCATTGGGGCGAGCCACAGGAAAAATCCTTCCAGAAACTCAAAGAATTATTATGTACGTCACCAGTGCTAGCGTATCCCATAGCTGGAGAAAAATTTGTGCTGGATACTGATGCGAGCGGCTATGGCGTAGGGGGTGTGCTATCCCAAGTAGTAAATGGCACTGAGAAGGTCATAGGGTACTATAGCCGTGTACTCTCAAAACCTGAAAGGAACTACTGTGTGACACGACGTGAGCTTCTGGCGGTATTGGAATGCATTAAACATTACCATAAGTACCTGTATGGTCAACACTTTACATTAAGGACCGATCATTCTGCACTGAGATGGCTATTGCAGTTTAAAAATCCTGAAGGGCAACTGGCAAGGTGGATTGAGCGCCTGCAGAGCCACGACTTCAGCATTGAGCATAGAAGGGGCACAAAGCATAACAATGCGGATGCTCTTTCGAGAAGACCGTGCTGTTTAGAGTGTAAACATTGTGTTAGAACCGAGCAAAAGGAAGGCGTTGTGGATGTTCGGCTAATGCACATCGGCCCTGATGAAGACTGGTCAGCGGCACAGAGGGACGACGATATACTAAGGAAAATTATAGCGGCCAAAAAAGAGGACAGACGACCATCCCGGAATAAAATTTCGGCTAAAAGCCCACTCGCCAAATCTTATTGGGCTCAGTGGAACAGCCTTAAGGTAATAAAAGGGTGTTTATACCGCGAATGGGAAAGTGTAGATGGCAAAACAACTTTAAATTTAATAGTTGTGCCATACTCCAAGATAAGTAAAGTTTTACAGGAGTTTCATAATGAACCCAGTGGCGGTCATCTTGGAGTAACAAAAACACTTGAGAAACTGAAGCAGCGTTTTTATTGGGTTGGATGTCAACAAGCCGTAGCTAACTGGATAGCAAACTGCCCACAGTGCATAGCAGCCAAAGACCCAGTAAGAAGAAGCCGGGGACAGCTGCAACAATACAACTCAGGAGCACCATTCGAGCGGATCGCAATGGATGTAGCAGGTCCCTTTCCCGTCACCGAAGCCGGAAATCGTTATGTACTTGTGGTAATGGACTATTTCAGTAAATGGCCAGAGGTATATGCTAAACCTAACCAGGAAGCAAAGACAATTGTAAATGCATTCGTCAACAACTGGGTATGTCGCTATGGTGTGCCAATAGAATTACATTCCGACCAAGGAAGGAATTTCGAGTCTGCCATATTCAAGGAAATGTGCGAGTTGTATGGGATAAAGAAAACCAGAACGACGCCGCTACATCCACAGTCTGATGGCATGGTAGAAAGGTTCAATCGCACCTTAGAAGAGTACCTACGAAAAGTAGTAAGCACCCATCAGAGGGATTGGGACGAGCACATCCCCAAATTTTTGATGGCATACAGGTCAGCTGTACACGACTCAACATCGATAACGCCAGCCAAAATTATCTTCGGGACGGAATTAAAACTACCTGGTGATTTGGAATTTGGTGTTAAGCCAACTGTAGAGGAAGGAGCTATTACGTCCCAGGAAAAGGAGGACTTAAACGAACTGCATGAGTTCGTGCGTAATAGAATCAAGATGGTCAGTGACAAGATGAAGGCTAGGTATGACCGCGCAGCAAACTCAGAGGGATTTATGGAAGGACAGTTGGTTTTCTGTATAACCCAAAACGGAAGAAAGGATTGTCCCCAAAATTACAGACTCACTGGGATGGCCCGTATAAAGTGATTAAGAGAGTGAATGACGTTGTATACCGGATACAGAAGCACAATATCCCAAGGCCGAAAATGAAGATAGTACATCTCGAACGATTGGCGCACTATGGAAGAGGTGATTGTATGCCTATTCGGGTCGAACAAGCTTAAGTGGGCGGCAGTGTTACAAAGATTAGAAATAGATTTAAATAAAACGACAATGTGGCTATATGTACTTGGCAGCACTGGCAATTTTATCTATAGTTGTCAAAATGTTACAAACACTATTTAGATAATATTCAAATTAACGGAAATGGAATACTCCAGAATGTACAAGATCATTCAAGGCTGTACCAATAAGAGTAAACCACAACAACAACAAACATAGCAACATAAATGCTAAGAGATGTTATTCTTAATGATCTTGTATGCAAGTATTCGCTGCTAATAAAGCTAAATAGATTCACAAGTATACACAGCCATATACACGTAGAAGAAACAAAACCACACCCTCATTCATACAACCACTCATAGTTACCATAGGCAAAACACACAGAACACTCATACATTCAACCACACATAAGCAAACCAAACAAGTTAGCATTGTCATGTATACAAACACACATATGTCAAGTAAAAAACAACCACCATACCCAGAACTTTCGCGAGGTTACCAGACGACGTCATTTTTTTGCTATATAAAGGCGCTGCCAGAGCTCAGCGATAATCAGTGTGATATCAAACATAGACGTGTTAACATCGCTAAGTGTTGAGTAGTGCAAGTACTCGTGTAAATAAAGTAATAAATAAATTGTTGCCGCATTAAGTTTCTTAAATTAATTTGTCCGTGTTTTAATTTGATGCAATAAAACGAATCCTTGAAAGATAAGTAATAAAACCGTTTTTACGAAAAGGTCTAAAAACGTAACAATATATATATATATATATATATATATATATATATATATGTATATATATATATGTATATATATATATATATATATATATATATATTTATATATATATATATATATATATATATATATATATATGTGGCAACCTGTCACCATTTATTTGTTTCGTTAACTTCTTTTAGATAATCGTTACTTCTTTTGTAACTCTTATAGAAAACCGCTTTTACTTATTACATTTACTTTATATTCTCTTCTCATTCTTTTTGTATCTCTCGATTTGTGTACACACGATCTCGGCACTCGCTTAATACTTTTTATTTCATATTAATTTTAGTTTTTAATAAGTTCCTTAAATTAAATAAAACATACTGAATTAAATAAATACCACTAGATTCTTTTATTGGTAATTAATAAAATTACTAAATTGGTGACCCCGACGTGATCTAGTGGTACAGAAAAATTTTAACAACGCGTGTGTTTTATACAAAAACAAAGTGCCTTTAATAACGGTGTAACGGTACGCAAATTTCTAGAATTTTTTCGAAAAAAAACAAAATGACCGAATTAAACGACAGTGGAAATACATCGACAACAACGGTTGTTACGCAACAACCTCGTCCAGAATCTCCAGCCGCTGCAAATGTTTCCGTGGTGTACGCTCGTCTTCCATTACCGCAGATGGCCAGCTCTAACATTGAGTCATGGTTCACGACAATGGACTTTTGGTTCACTGCGTCCGGAATTTCAAGCGACAAACAGATGACAGCAACAGTGTTGGAAGTGATTGCGGAGATGCCTCAAAATGAACGCTATAGTTTCATACGGACCAAAATAATTTATCATTTTGCAGATAGTGAGCAGCGAAGACTCAACCGCCTACTGTCCGAGTTGCCTCTAGGAGATAAGAAGCCGTCAGAACTCTACTACGAAATGAAACGTGTAGCAGGAACTACTCTTGGTGAGACCGCCCTTAAAAGTTTATGGATCAACCGACTTCCTGACATTGTTCAACCTGTTGTCGCCGCGTCAAGTGGAACAGCCGCTGAATTTACTCGAATTGCTGATTCGATTGTAGATGCTATGTCAGCTAGAAGCATTAGAGCAATTGCTAAACAAGGTTCAAGCGAAATCGATGAATTACGTCAGGCCGTTCATAACCTCACAAAGCAGTTTGAGAACTTTACTATTCGCTCACGTTCCCGCAGTCATCATCAGTCTCGTAACCCAGCAAGTTTTCAACCCCGCCATGTACCACCAAACAATTCAGCCAGTAACGCCAACTCTTCAACGAACCCTAACGAGTGTTGGTACCATAAAAGATATGGCAGAAATGCCCAAAAGTGTAGAAGCCCGTGCCGTCTTAAACGTAGTTCGGTCAGCACTGTAACATCCACTCCAGCTCAAAGATCTGATTGAAGCCAAGCGCTCGTGGTAGAGGATAGCGGAAACCCTTCCACGAATAGCAAATTATTCCGTCTACAAATCAGAGATCCAGTAACCAAACAAGTTTTTTTAGTTGATACAGGTGCAGATGTGTCCGTCCTTCCGTTAACATCAAGTTCTGTCGATGTTAAACCTGCCGCCACCAAACTGTATGCTGCAAACGGTTTGCCAATTAAGGTGCTTGGTCAGAAGCGCATAGTTTTAAATTTAGGACTAAGACGCACATTCGAGTGGTCATTTTTGATAGCTGATGTCACGAGTCCTATAATTGGCGCAGATTTTTTGAGATTCTATGACTTAATGATTGATTTACGCCGCAATCGTCTCATTGACAACTGTCAAACTTCGATACCAATTTCTCAATTGCAGGCTGCAGTAGTTAACGCATCTGATCCGTTTCAAGATATTTTACATGATTTTCCTGACGTCACGCAAATAAAACCGTATGGCACGACTACGAAGTCAACGATTTTTCACCATATCGAAACATTTGGCCAACCAGTATACTAACGAAAAACTAGCCGCAGCACGAGCTGAATTCGACATCTTGTTAAAAGCTGGTATATGCCAACCTTCTAGCAGTAACTGGTCCAGCCCACTACACATGGTGCAAAAATCTAATGGTTCTTGGAGGCCGTGTGGTAATTATCGTGCTTTAAACGCACAAACTGTTCGTGATCGATACCCGCTCCCGTACTTGTCAGATTTCACCAGCAATCTTAACGGTAAGAAAATGTTCTCAAAAATCGACCTTCAGAAGGCCTTTCGTCAGGTTCCCGTCCGCCCCGAGGATGTCGCGAAAACAGCTATAATAACACCTTTTGGACTCTACGAGTTCAAATTTATGACCTTTGGACTCTGCAACGCTGCGCAGACCTTCCAAAGGCTCATCAACGAGGTGCTGCGCGGCTTGGATTTCGCCTTTGCCTATATCGACGACATTTTTGTCGCTTCAACATCAATGGAACAACACCGTAAGGATCTTTGTGAAGTTTTCAATAGATTGCGAGCAAACAACCTATATATTAATGTCGACAAATGCGAATTTGGTAAGTCCGAAATCCAATTTCTAGGCCATTACGTCACCGAAAACGGTATACAACCACTCCCCGATCGAGTTGCAGCAATTCGTGACTTCCCAAAACCAACTCTTGCCAAAGAATTAAAAATATTTATTGCTACACTTAATTTCTACAAACGTTTTTTGCCAAATGCTGCTTCAGACCAGTTGAAACTTCAAGCACTAATAAAAGGTAACATTAAGAATGATTGCACAGTGTTAGAGTGGACACCTGAAGCAGAAGATGCCTTCATCAAGTGTAAGGACGAGTTAAGCAACGTAACGCTATTGGCACATCCAGCAAAAAACGCAGACTTAGCGCTTTACGTCGATGCTTCTGACAGTGCAGTCGGTGCTGCTCTTCATCAGTGTGTAAATGGTGTTCTTCAACCTTTAGGATTTTATTCCAAAAGATTAACGTCTTCACAACAAAAATATAGCACCTACGATCGTGAACTGACAGCGATGTATCAAGGTACGTGTCACTTTCGGTACATGCTAGAGGATAAAAAATGTTACATCGTAACAGATCACAACCCCTTAGTTTATGCATTTCGGCAAAAGTCTGAAAAAGCATCGCCACGCAGAGCTCGACAGTTAGACTTTATTGCACAATTCACCACTGATATTCGCCACATACCAGGTGAACAAAATGCTACAGCGGATTTCCTTTCACGTATCCAGTCCATTAATCAAACAGTCGATTTTGAAAAAATTGCCATTTCCCAAAGAGAAGACGATGAGCTAAAAAACTTGCAGTCAGGTATAACTTCTAATTGACTTAAACTAACGTCTTTTGTACTTCCAGGATCCGAGCTTAGTTTGGTTTGCGATACGACAACAAACAATGTCCGCCCTTACGTCCCGAAAG
>OY776281.1:6313256-6393256 GCA_963675445.1 Linnaemya vulpina | reverse complement strand
AATACTCTTATATGAATATACATTTAAAAATTCACTTTTCATGTTTGTGCAAATTGCACTACATACATACTTTTTTGTTTGCTTATGATTTGTCTTAAAAAAGCAATAATATATAAAGTATAAAAACATTAGTTAATAAAATAAATAATTTTTTACATATGTAAATATGCATTTTTAATATGGTCCTAGTTGATTTCTACAACATTTGATTTGGGCTTTAGTTATTTCATGAAAATATATTTATAACGAAACTTGAAATTTCTCCTAAGATTATTGACCATTTCTCATCAATTATCCGCTAATTTTGTTTCAAAACGCATGTATACACCAAATGCACAATTTTATGCCAGATGAATTCATCCCGTGTGTTTTGAAAAGAACAAAAATTGTGCGGACTAAAAAATATGCTCGTGTATACTAGCGCAATAAGTATAATATAACCACAATAAAGCTTGCGTTATTTTGGATATGCATTTTGCAGTCTTTTCGTCGAGTTTCGACAGTAGCCTAAGTAAGCATAAGTACAAGTTGGCCTTAGAATATTTACTCGATTTATTCGAGTAAACTTTTCTCATCACTGGATTGAATAATGTAAATATTCAATTTTTTTCAATAAATCAGTCGAACAATTTATATCGATATAGTGAGCAAAATTAGTTTCTTACAAATATTTTAAATGTGTAATAGAAAAATATATTTTTTTTTTTTCGCTACACATACTATTAAACATGTTTTAGTACGTAACAGATGGTGTTAATCATGATAAACGTAAAATTCCGTACGTAACAAACGCATTACTAAAGTAACAATACTTTGCGAGCGCTGCCACAGAGGATTGACCGGATAGGAATTTTGATACGCGGCTTTTTTTTACTAGCTGAGACTTTAGGCTTTATGTTAAGCTGTAAATCTTTAAAATCTACAATTTAGAAGTATATTTATAATGGATTTAAAAAGCATTTTAAGTCTTAGCTGTTGTTTTGTTAGAGGGTGCCAATCTTTGAAATTTTTAATACGAAAGATAAAAGGCTCGTGTTTTGAACAAATTTGAATTAAAATTTATTTCATTAAGGGGCACAAGCAATACTAAAATTGGTTTAATTTACTTTACATAAAAAGGGTTTAATGAAGAAAGATTAAAATGGCATTATATGTATATAAAATCCTAATGATAAAAATTAGGATATTATGAAAAATTATTATTTCAACAATTTTAGTAAATATTTTTCTAAATAGCCTCCATTTTCATCATGTAGCTTTAGCAGCTACATCTAATTCAATAGAGTTGGTTTTCCATTTTCCTCAAATATTTGACATACAGGGGTCTGATGTGAATAATAAAACAAGAATCAGATCGTCACTAGTACATATGGAAATTTTTTTTGTATTGTGCTCCCGAAAGAGTTTGTAGTTTTTATTTCTTTTTTCTTGCGCTTTTTCAGGTAGATATCCTATTGGCAGCATGTTGTGTTTAATTATTTGCTCGCCATGGCATACAATTTTATGGACAGTGTACGACATAGATCTCCCAGAGTATGTTTCGTTATAAAGTACGGCTGCTTTTTTGCGTATTCTCAATTTCTTTAGCATTTATCTTTCTGCTAGAACTTGTAATATAATGGGTAATGCTAAATATGTTCCTTGAATTTGTTTTTTTTTGTTGCTTTCTTTTTTCTTCATTTTCCTTATTTTTTCTCACGGTTTCGCCTAACGGGCCAAAACCCAAATCATACCATAATTTAAGAATATGCTCCAGAGAACCTTCTCCCGCATAAAGAGAAGACAGTTTAAACTAGTATGCTGCCTTAAAACTGTCATGTTCTGGAATGGGATGGCTTAATTGAATTTATGTCTGTTGGCATATAACGCTGCTCGATGATGCTTTTATATCAGTTAAAGCTTGTGCAACTTTTTTATCAATCATTGTGAGACACATTTTAAAAGTTATTTCGATTTCCCGGTCGTCAAATGTAAACACAGCAGGTTGAAGGGCATCAATTTAAATTTTTTGGACTTCTTCAATTATGACATCTTTTGTTTCTTTTTTGAATTTAACTTTTATTGGTCTGCAATACTTTGTTGATGAGAGTATTTAAGGATGGCTCTAACCCAGTATAACTTTTTGTTAAGCGCATTGAAACGAAAGATACCATAAATAAGTCAGCATCTGATGTATATTCGGCGTTGCATTGCTTGTATTGTCTTTGACCAGAGGACCCATCATATTCCCATTAAGAAATCAAAGTAATACTGGCATTTCAAAATTTTTTAATGCGATCAGCATCAGGCGTATTTAACAACCGTTCGGCAGTGTGTTCACGAAGATCTTGCAATTTAAATTCTGCCGAAGAGGAAGTGACAATTATAGTAGTTTGTGGAGGTAAACATTCTTTTTTTGACATAGACTAAATCTGTATACTCTGGAAAAATACCAGAATTCCTTTCATTGGGCCGTTTGATCAAGTCTTTATACTGACTTTTAGATAATTTTAAATCCAAAAATAAAGCTAACGCCTCTTTTGAAGTAAATATCTTGTCTTCATTCGGTGTAAGAATAGTTTTCAAAATCCTTTTTGAATTGAATTTTGCGTCTTCAAATCCTTTCACTGTTTTTGCTAGTAGACTCTGTTTTCCACACTTGGTATTTGTAAATATAATATTGGAACCCTTGACGTATCGTTTTTCCAGGAATTTCCCTTTTAATTTTTAATGGGTTTTGATTTTGTACTTCTACCTGTAATAGCACTTGTTATATATCAATGTTTTTTACCATAATTAGTGGAAATATGTTCCTTTTAGACGCAAGTGTGAATATACATTATGCCCAAGCAATTCGGAAAAAAAAACTTTTTATACCTTTATAATAAGGATAACCTAAATTAGGAACTTAAGTACTTTTCCATCTGAAATTCCTCTTTCATAAAATCGATCTGATAAAAAATACTTCAAAAATAAGCACAACAGAAAACACATATTTTACTCCAAAAATATTTAACCTTTCATCAGAAAAATTGCTCTGCTGCTCATAGTCGGATCGTGCCGGGTATACAATGGGGTATAGGAGTATGGAGGAGAGTTTGCACTATAATACTAGTCTCCTTTACGAACTTTAGAAGTTATGCTTTATTAAGTAGGGGATTTAGAAAAACGTAAACCGTTTTAAAAACTTATTAATTTAAAAAACTTAGAAACGTTTTTTTGCTGCTATTATTGCTAACAAGTTGGGCAATTGTACAAAATATATTTTGTTTAGGAATCTTTTAAAACAAAAAAGTTGTAGATGTTTAAAAACTAAAAACTTATTAGAAATTTCTCATTTTAGCAAAATAGTGGATATGTTCATATTGAATCACCCTGTTCACTGCTATATAGTTACAATAAAGTTTAATTTTTTTGTTCTCGAGGTATAAAAGTGTCTACCATCGAATGAACTTTTACATTTTACAATTGGTGATAGTTAAATAATGAGTTTTGGTCGCCTTCTCGTGAAATGTTCCACTGTGCGCTGGATGTGGTCCCAGAAGTGCTCAGTAAATACTTCAAAACATTAATTAGTTATTTGGAATAATAAAGTTCTTTATCAAAAATTTAGAAATCCTCTTCAAGATTCACTTGCTTATATATATTCACTATATATATATATATATATATATATATATATATATATACATATATAAACAATATATTTTTTTATTCTTAGTAGATATATTAAAAATTTTTTGTCGAAAAATAGCCTAAAATGAACTTTTAACTATTAAATTCTGAATTTTCTTCGATTTTTATCGATATTTTTTTTTGCAGATTAATAAAGTTCAGATAATTTCCAACAACTTTTATTACGATCAATTTTTTTCTTTTCGAATTCGTTTTTGTAGGAAAACCGATCTGAAAAATTCAACATATTCAAGGTTTCAACAAAAAAACACTATTTTTACATTTTTAATTCAATTTATTTTTAAATACTATTCTCGACCTACAATTTAATGTTTTAACGTGGTAATATTATTTTTTTTTATCCTTTTTTCTTTCCACTCGAGGAGTTTTCTTACGACTTTCTAATGTCACTGCTATTATCACGATTCTTTTTTATAACTCGTTTTGAAACACTCGTTAATAATTGTACATGTCTTTCTGTTCCTTGTATGTGCATTGGAATTTGTGGATCAGCCAGTGGTGGTTCGTCGAAATCTAAGTATTTTACCAAGTGATGATATGGAATCTGTCGAGTAAATGCTGGTTCAAATAATATATCGTCGTTATTCATATCAACCATATTGACATAATCGGTAGCATCGAAATTTAAGATGTATTTCTTGTATACTCTGAGTTTAGTTGGATTTTTACAATTTTTCTCGATAGTGTAAAATCTTTTTGATAGCTCTATCCGGTATTGTTTTTCGATTATCAAATAACATTGTTAATAAGATATTTTCTGGATGTGCGTAATATGAGTTGTTTTGAATTACACCATCTACAATATTACGAAAGTTTGTTTGTAAGTATCGTGTCCAACGTATAAATTTTAATAAAAGTGCACTGTCGTACACAACAGAGTTATAACGTACATTGGCACATAAACTGTAATAATATAAACTGCCAAAGTTTTTAAATTGGTCGATGGTGTATTAGTTGTTACATATAATCGTAGTAATCTACTTGCTTTGGTTAAACAACGAGAATGTGCTATTGGTCCTGGTTTAATGTTAGATAAATCAACTGGAACAATACCAATCGAAATTGCTTTAGCTATTTGATATAAATATTTAAAATCTGTTGATAGTTCGAGCTCATGTTCAAGATCCATCATTGCAGGCATATTCTCCAGTGGTATTGGATCAAAATCAGCTACTACCTGAAAAATGAAATGTTTAGATCAGTTAAAATGCAATTATTTTATTTTAACTTTATTCCAATCGAAAAAGTAAAATAATGACAATAAATAATGATAATAAATGATGATATTAAATAAAATAATGTGTTACCTACCTGCAATTTCTCACATTCTTAAATTGCTTTGAATAACTTTCCACTTGCTGCTCGTGGTCCACTGGTGACTGTTTTCTCCAACGCTTCGTATAAATGATGAAATGGCAGTTCATTGAAATGAAGCAGACATATAAACCAGTGAATTGGTCTATTTAACTGTTTTTCAAATAATCGTAAAACACCATTTTCTGTTTCAGTATTTGCTGGCTCACCATCACTGCATATGCCAATTAATTGATCAACTGTTATTGTTTTATTGTAAAAAATTCATTCAGTTTTCTGTGTTTGGTTTTTGCATCTTCTTGACTACCCAAATTTACATATCCAAGTAACTTATTATAGGGCTCTTTCAAAACAAATAAATGCGGTTCTTTTACCATAGTGGTATGAAATTTGTCATTAATTTTCTCTGTAGTTAATGAGTCATCTTTTCTACCATCGAAAGAGAATGCAGTTATGGAAGAATTTGTATGTAGTGTACGAAGCACTGCATCTCTAGATTTAACTTTTTCTCTGGCCACTTTTGATTTATCCATAATAAGAAGATTACCATGAACATCTCTAAGATGTATATCTTCGAATAAAGCTGTTGCTAAACATGAAGCGACTCCATATGAAACACCGAATCTATCACACATCATAGCAAAATTTAAGGCATTGCATAATGACCTCAATGAACAGTTGCTTCATCCATGTGTAATTCAGGTGGTTCGTATCTTGGACAATCGGTACCAGATTTAAGTGTTGGTATTGTTGTAGCTACTTCTTCAACGTCTTCCGTATATTCAGGTATTGAGAATTTTTTATCATTATGCTGGTCCATCATAAATACTTTTAGATGTTCTGGAATCAATCCACACGAGCATTCTGTTGTTTTTAATCTGCTATTACATTTGCCAATATAAAATAATTCGTTTATTGAATCAAAAAATTCTTTAAATTCATCTCTTTTGTTTCTATGTTGTACATGTTTCTGATATTTATCAAGCAAACCAGTTAATTTTTTTAAAACACTCTTTCTATTAATGATTTCAATATTTAAATTACACCAAATTTGGATCAATTTATCTGTTACGTGAGGAGTAAAAGTTTTATACGAAAGCATTTGGTTTTAAAATTTAGCACAATCGCTTAAAAAAAATAATATTATAAAATGTCACATTTAGTAGACAAACTAAGATCATGTAAATCACTTGATAAACCAAAAACAACAATATCTTGAAAAATTGATCGTAATAAAGTTGTTGGAAATTATCTGAACTTTATTAATCTGCAAAAAAATATGGAAAAAAACGAAGAAAATTTAGAATTTATTAGTTAAAAGTTCATTTTAGGCTATTTTTCGACAAAAAGTTCCTAATATCTCTAGTAAAAATAAAAAAAAGCCCAGATTGAGAAATCTACTATAATTTTATCCGATTTTATGACGAATTTAATTAAATTGATCTATGTACATATATATGGAAAAATTTCTATTTTGAAATTTCTGGGGGCTCCAAATCCAACTTAGAGCTATGGTCTCTTGAGCACAATTTCTCAAAATCACCTATAAATTACGTTTTTGCTATACGCCTATTTACAAGAAAAAAAAAATTTATATAAATATAAATATATATATATATATATATATATATATATAAACATATATATATATATATATATATATATATATATATATAAATATATATATATATATATATATATATATATATAAATAAATATATATATATATATATATATATATATATATATTTATATATATATATATATATATATATATATATATGTTTATATATATATATAAATATATATATATATATAAACAAAAGCTAAACATAAAATATTTCTATTAAAAAATTTATAAAAACTTAAAATATCAAAGAATTGTGCGTTGGGCCTTAACTCCGGCTATGATTTCTTAAAGTTAAGAAAACATATACATGTCTCTTGTGAATTTTGGAAATTACGGGGCGCTAGTGAAATACATTCAATATGTACATATAATGGGAAACAAAATTTCAAAGAAAAGGTAATATATCTCTTGTTCATACAATTGATCCACCACATACACAAAAATTAATCTGTGGTTTTGCAGTTCTGAACGTTTCACATCGTACAAATGTTTAACAATTGTTACGGGAAAGCGTTCATTAACTCAAAAAATTTGCAACGAGAGAGCGGCGAAAGAGCGTGAAAAATTGAGATACAGAAAAATTAAAAAAGTTCTTACAAGTAAAATTTTTACTTGTAATAATTATTCAAACAGCTGTTTTGCGTTTGTGTTTATAAAACAATATTTCTAAATCAAGTTGAAAATAAAAATATTTTGGAAAATTTAAGAAATTGTAAGTAAATGCAAGCTTTTAAAACCATAAAAAGTATTAAAATGATAACAAATTTATTTTTGTGTAACTTAGAAACTACAGAAGCAAAATAAGGTGTCTAATTTAATTGAACTAAGCAACACAGTATCTGGTACATCAGTGGCAAAGGATGTAACAGACGAGGTGTTATTTTTAGTGTTGTAAATATTTTGAGTACCTAGCTACTCTGTAGTTTACACTAAGTAGGCAAATAATTCAATTAGTTCAGATATCTATTTGCAAATATATATCTGATTATATATCTAATGCTGACAGCAACATAATATTTTATTTTGGATAAAGGTTTTTATGACAATGAAAATCAAAATTGCTTAAATTGCTTATTTATGGTTAGAAAGACATATTTTCTCTTAAGAAAAAGCAATCGAACTCAAAATTTGGATCTTGTAAATTTACATGAAATTAGCTAAATTCGCAAAAGTTGTTGGTGTACATATGAAATGAAACATAGTTCATTGTATGTAACTAACAAACAAAACTTTCAAACCCACTATGAACTTCAGTTCAGTTCAACTCACATTTACTTGCGCGTTAATATGGTTTCTTATTAGTGTTTACATAAATAGTTTTTCATAAAATCACATTAAAAAATACTTAATATTATAGAATTATTATAATAGTAACGCAATAAGGTGCCAAAACACTAATGCTGAATATAAATGACCATAATCATTATTTTTATAATAATATATGTATAATTTGTCCAAACAATAAAGGGGTAGTTATGAGTACTCATATATACCTACACATTACAACACTACTTTAACTTGCAAATTTTTAATAGTAAAGTGTTCATTTACTTTTTCACATTTTTGAGAGTAATTGTGGAAAATTTCTTGTTACTCTCTCGTTACTAATATTTACTAGTAAAGTAAATGAACATACCTATTGCTTGCTACTACAATGATTATCATATCGATTATATGTATTCCAGTCTGAATAAAACTTCGGGAAGGCAATTCTTGCAATTTTCTATTAATTTTAACCTCAAAGCTATCGTTAAGTGGTTTATTGTGTTTGAGAACACTGGTGTTTAAATTTGCAATCTGCTATAACCTTCGAATAAGCCAACGGATTCTCAATTGATAAGATGTAATGTAATAAATTTTCGAGTCCTATAAAATAAAAAAAATTATTTATAAGACATATAATTTCGAATTAGTTTTTTATATATCAAGAATTAGAACCGATCGAAAAAGCCGTTAAAATATTAAACTACACTTAAAAACATATAAAATTCTTTCGCGCGTTGTGACACCCTTCAAAAATTAGTTAGGAACGCTTGCTAGGAATTTGAAACGTAGGGATCTGATGAGAGCTTAATTTTTCCAAACCAATATCTTCCCTATCTTCGGCTCGCCGCTTCATATATTAGGGCAGGTAAATGAATACGTTGTAATTATTTAGAAGCGGCAATCTCATATATGTTTGTATGTGCTTAAATTCAGAAGTATGTATGCATGTACAACTTATATTTGAAGAATGGTTAGTGTTTTATTAGTACAGAAGAAAGGAAAACATAAATTTTCATGTTTTCTGTTTCATTGAATAATTTTTTTTTATACAATTTGTATCATTCAGTTATTTGCAGTCTCCAGCAGAACAAAATTCATATTTGCCGTATGGCCGGTTGTAACAGCACTACCAAATTTAATCATAGTAAAATTTCAAATGAATTGTATGTAAATTGTTTATATAAACAGTTATTTTTTGTACTGGTAATACTGGAGACGCTAGCTGGCCCTTTCTGCGTTCGTTAGTCACTATAAGAGAAAAACAAAGAAGGTCTTCATCCAAAACTATACAGCCTTAAATGAGGCAAAAGTAATTATAATAAACTATAAAAATAAAACTTTCTCGCAACATAAAAAATATGATATGAGAAGTTATATTGCATACACAAAAAAAACATTTCAAATACTTAATACACAAAATAATAACATTTCGAATCATGTTTAATATCAGAACTTCTTAAAAGATCCCTTATTATTTTAAGATTTTGGCCACATATATAAGTGAATTAATGGTATTTAAAGTACATATGCTTCTAATTTTAGTATTTCTTACATTCATCTCAAAAACTGACGAATTTCAGAGAGGATTTTTGTAAATAAATATCCTCTAGGTTGTCCTCCATCACATCAAAACATCCTGTGGTTATTAAGAAGGATAGTAGTAGGGAACTGTATGTGCTGCGACCATTAAAAATATTAAATTTCAGCAATTAAATTTGAAATTTTTCAATTTTAATTGCCAAAATTCTCAAATTTCCCAAAATTCTCAAATTTCATTTTGTGTGTGTTCGTGTGTGTATTTTTTCCCACGGTTTAGTAGGGGCGTTCACATTGTTGTTTTTTTTTTTAAATAAAATGTTGGGGTAGGCGTGGGAATTTGTGTCTGTCCATATGTGACGTTGAGAATACATGTCCGTCGGTATGTGAGCGTGGGAATTTGTGTCTGTCCATATGTGACCTTGAGAATACATGTCCGTCGGTATGTGAGCGTGGGAATTTGTGTCTGTCCATATGTGACCTTGAGAATACATGTCCGTCGGTGTGTGAGCGTGGGAATTTGTGTCTGTCCATATGTGACCTTGAGAATACATGTCCGTCGGTATGTGAGCGTGAGAATTTCTGTCTGTCCATTTACACTGTCTACGCCTGGTGAATAAAAAAATTTTGAAGCATTTTTAGGAATAACACTATTTAAAAAGTGTAGTAGTTATATATGGATGCCCTTAATGTTTGTGGTTCGTTCCTTCTTGCTGGAGTGAGATTTTTTCTTTTATTTTTTTGCTTATTAAAATTTGGTGTGTTTACTTTAGATTTGTCGTCCAGCAATTCAGTGTTTTTTTTTTTACTTTTTTGCTTGCAATGCTTGAGTCTGGAGGAATAATTTGATTATTCTGATCTTGAAGACGTCGTGAAAAAAAAATTACTATTGCATAAATATTGAAACTGATGTTTTGTTTATTTTATACATGACGATCATCGATGGATTTTATTTGGGGATCTGGATGGTGGTGCGATTTCTGTATTTTGTAGAATATGAATATTTATGCTATGTTTAAGTGTTTGTGTTTTTTGTGTTCTGAGTGGCGGTTGGAATGTATGGCTGTCAGACAGTCTGTGTGTGTGACGATTGGTGAGTCTGTATGACAGTCCGCTTTCCTGGTCAGTATAAAATGTGATAAGGTGTACATATTCATGCGTACATAAATATCTACAAATTTATTTCATTTACGCATATACATACAAACAAATAATAAGTGTTTATTCTTTGTGCCCAAATATTCCCTTGACCATTTGAATGAATGAATGAACGATTGTGTATGTTTGTTTGTGTGTTCTCTGAAAAAAATAAATATGTATGTAGGTTTTTTGTTTGAAATAAAAAGACATTTATTTTAGTTTTTATAAGCATTTATTTAAAAGTTTGTTAACACTTTCATTTTTAAGTAAAATTGCATTCCTTAAGGCACAAACACCATAGTCGTGATAGCTACAATAGAGATATATGGAATGCTTAGTTTCCATTTGTTTGAAATTAATGCAGCCAATGTCTTCAATGTTATAAACTGTTTGATGAATAATTTTTTCCAGCCATTTTTTCTTCTCTCCCCCCTTAACATATATTTGTGAATTTCTTATATTCGATTTTAAAAACTTGCAAACGCTTTGAAATGAGACTGATCCATCATTCCAGTTAATATGATGATAGTTTTTTGTTAACCAAACTGCTTCTCTCTGTTTTTTGGCTGATAAACATGCGAAATCAAAAGGAGGTTTTATGATGAAATTGAACCATTCCTTGTTGCTGAAAACTACAGCTAGTTCTTTTGCGATGAAGTCATTTGAATTAGTTTTGAAACCTTGCAAGTCTACAAAAACAATATCACCATCCATGTTATTTAATTTATAAGAGCTTCCGGACTTGACCTTTTATTGGTATGTATTCTATTATGCGGTCATGAATAAGAACGCAGTAAGCTGATGTTTTTGCTGGAATATTTGTTGCTGTTTCAAATTCAATTTTTATGTCGATTGGTCCGGTATTGAGCGTTTCGTTTTGGTGACTGACATCGACTACAATAATTGGAGCGTTATTTTTAAACTCTTGACCTGTTAGAAGAGGTTGGGGTTGTTTCATGTAGTAGCGTTGTTGGAATCTTAGATACATATCATATAGAATCGCATAGCGCTCATTTTTGAATTTTATATTAAGATCGTCATATGGGTAAGAGGTTGAGTTTAAATGTACTTTTAAGTTAGTAAGATCACAATGAACAAACTTGTTTTCTTGTTGAAAGGCAATCAAGACAAAACGAGGGCGTTCTTTATTAGCGGCCAGTTTAACATTCCATATGTGATTGGTTCCCGTATTAAGGTGTGGATTCATATGACAATCCCAACTACGGAATGCCATTGGTATAGCAGCACCATTATTAAGTATTTTGATCATATTCAATTTACTATGATCAGATAATTGAACATGTGGAATTCTCCATGATATTAGTGAAATTGTAAGTTTTGCTTTCTCAGTGGAAACATTCGAGTGTACAAGATCTTCATCGTTCTTATTACGCAAGAGTATCAATTCATGTTTACCATTTAATAAAACTTTATTGTAGTCTTCAGCGAATCCTAAAAGAAGTTTGAGTGGTACATAGAAATTAAAATTTCCATTTTGAAGATCTATTTTATCAAGTTTATTCCATCCGGCATTTTGCAACACAATGCTTTCCGTAGGTGATAAAGAAACCAAATTTTTTATGGTACTGGTGGCTCCCAAATATCTTGTATGATCAATTTCAATACCATTCAGTTCATAGCGGATTTCATCAAAGAGATATGCAACAAAATTATTTTTCAACTGAAAGTTGGGTGTAGATTTCGATGTTTTTTCGTCTACAACAAGTCCTTCCACATATATATAGCTTTCACTGGGTAACACATATAGATCTTGGTTTTGTATTGAAATTCTTATTTCATCGTTGTTGTTAAAAGACTGAAGGTATGGTATGTATGTGTGATAATCCTTTTTGATAATATTTTCGTCAGATATTGGTTTATCTAAAACGTCTATTATTGAACTCATTTTGTTTTCAATTCAAAGTTCAGTGACTTGAGAAAACTCTTGTTTGCTGCTGTAAGCGATTTTTGACGAACAGATCTTTTCAATTGTTGCTTAGATTGTAACGTTTGAGAATTAGATGTTGCTGTAGTATTCTTCGATATACTCCTGTTGTATATTATCATTATTTAGTTGTCCTTAAATGTATTCGTATTGTAATTTCCTCACCTCTGAAATTAATTAAGTCGCCGTTTTGATCAACCACGCGAAGAGCTAGTGAACTTATCTCTCTGGAGTTTACTGGCAAATAAATAAGATTTTTGGGAATCTCAACTATTTTATATCCAGCCGGTACATTAATCGGAAATTCATGTAGTGTATGAGCTTTAGAATTATTCATATAAGTATTAACCACAATACTGCTTTCAATCCTCAAGAGATTCACCTTAAAGATATTCACTGGAAGATCAGAGTAATGTTCTTTGTTTGGCGTTAATATTCTGCTATTGAATCCTAAAAGTCTACCTATTGTATTTTCTTTATTAAAATATATTGGTTCCTTAGAGCTGCTGACTTTGACTTGCATTGTATTGTTATTAGCTTCAATCAAAATTTTGTTTTCTGGTCTATATCGTTTGTATTGTTCTTCTATATAGTCAACTATATCATTTAATTCATAAGATCCGATCGGTATTTCAATTACAAGTTCACCGATATAAAATATATTGTTGTAGACATCCACATTCGGGATACTGTTGTATGAATGAAAATCAGTTAGAGCACATTCATAGGTTCCGTTTAAATCAATAGGAGGAAAATAATTAGCAGATAGCTCTGATGAATTGGAACTCAGAGTCAATGTTATTGACATTGTGACTGTTTGATTGTAAATAAATGAGGTTAAACACACAGTATGATTTATAAGAAGCAGTTTCGTATTTATTGTTTATTTACTTATTCTAAACTAAATTAAACATGATGCCATTGTTGTTGTTTTTGTTGTTGTTTATTTATTGTATTCTTCCATTTACAATATCTCATCTTTGCTTATCCAAGAATTGTGCTCATTACCAAAGCCCAGCCACTTGACAAACACCTTATGTCCTTTAGTTTTGAGAACCTTTTCAACTAGGTATGTATTAGGATATCTGGTTTTTGAAAGTTCTTCTTCATAGAATCCGCCTTTAATAGGATTTCCGCGATAGTCTTCTAATATATATGTTGTAGGATATGTATTTTGTACTCTTTTAATTGTAAAGATTTCTGTTGTCCAATTCGGAGTGTAACCTTTTTCAAAAATGTTTTTATATTTGCTTATGCGTACATGATCTCCTGCATTAAATTTTGACATTTTATACATCTTTAAATGACTGTATACTGTGTTTAAAAGCTGTTTTTCATTTGTTGAATTTACTTTAATTGGTGACATTTTAATGGTGCGATGAATTTTTCTATTGTATGCATCAAGTAAATCTCTATACATATCAATCCAATTATATGAACCATTTAAGCTAAATTCCTTCCACATCATTCCTTTTAATGTTCTATTGAATCGTTCTACTATTGAGGCTTTCATAGTGCTATATGTTGAGTAGTGATTAATATTGTATTTATTCATCAACTGACTGAAATGTTTATTGAAAAATTCTTTACCATCGTCTGTTTGCAAGTTTTTCGGTATTCGTCCCAATTTGAAAATATTCTCCATTGCCTGAGTTGTTTCGAATGCATTCTTTCTGCTCAAAGGTACTGCCCAAGCAAATTTTGAGAATGTATCAATTACAGTTAGCAAAAATCGATAATTTCTATTGTCTAAGGAATAATTTCCCATTTCAACTAAATCAGCTTGCCAAAGATCATCTATTCCTTTCATCACAACTCTACGACATACAAAACGTTTTCGAGCCTGCTTATGCAATTCATTTACAACATTTCTCTTTGAAGACATCTTATTTTTCCAGTCGCCGTTTTAAGTGTGTTGTGATCTACTTGATGCACTTGCACCTATTGATACGAACATGTAATTTTCTATTCTATAAATTTTTTCTCGTAGCTCTTCAATTTCCATATCAAAAAGTGATTTATTACCATCCATTTTCTTATTGATATCCTGCAAATGAGCATTAAGATTTTCTAACTGGAAAGCTACTTCTTGTTGCTGTTTTTTGAGTTCAGTTTGCAGAAACAATTTACTGATAACATCGTTTTCCTCCACAGCATTTGCAACATTTTTGATTCTCTTGTATTGGACATCAATGTTTTTGTTCGTATCCATAAAGAAGCCCAACAACTTAGGCGCATTTTTGGTTGAAATTACTTCACTTCTATCGTTAATATAATGCCCAAATTTATCAACGGACATGTTTTATATAAAAATCTATGTATGTATATAGTTTATACAATTATATTAGCTTCACGTAGTTCTTCAATAATTGAGACAATTTCGTTGTTGTGATTAGTATGGCCTGCAGACTGTGATGCAAGCAGTAGTCTAAGTCGATCTACCAACTCGTTTGGATCATCCCAGTATATATAGTTTGGATTATGAGGGTTAAACTGCATCAAACCCCTTCCTAAATAATTACTTTTTGTTACATCTGATGAGCCTGTATGATTGTCTCCTTTGAAAAGTTTTCCAATAATATGTTTGTACTTATGGGCTATGCTCCCTTTGATTTGACCATCAGACTTATAGCCTCTCCTGTGGGCATTGGTAGCAAGTAATATTTTTTTATAGATTTCAAGCTCGAATTTATCATAGTTTTTTGGTGCTTTATAAAACATTAAAGAAAAAAGTCCTGGCGTGAGCGCCCATATTTGTCCCCCAACCTGTATCTTATCTTGATTTAACTCGATGGTGCTATTACCAAATCTCCATTCGTTATTATTATCTTTATGTGGACCATAGTTAGTATCTAGTTCGTTTCTCGATTGCAATAGTGTTAAGTCAGAATAACTTTCTTCATTATTCGAATTTTGTGAGTAAAAGTCATCTTCATCATAATTACTGCTACTTTTACTATTAGATTGCTTAAAAATTTTTTCTTCACTTAGTTTCTTGGGCGTACTCGTTTCCAATTTTATTGTTGAGCTCTGAGGATGAAAACTTTCATTGTCATCAATTCCAGTTTCCTTATCACTCGGTTCTTTTTTAACTGGTCTACCAACGTATTTAGAGCTATTGATAAATTCTTTTAAAGGTTCTGTGATAGGCTTGAATGTATCTGTTAATTGCTGATGTGTATCTATTTCTCCAGTTTTTATACTACGAAGCTTTTGCTTCAAGATATTTCTTGTTGCCACCAAGTCTTTAAGAATTTGTTCATTCATTTTAGCTATCAGGTCAGTTCAATAGGAAGCAGATCAGGTTATCAGGTCAGTTTAACAGCTATCAGGTCAGTTTATCAGGTATCAGATCAGCTTATCAGGTCAATTTAACAGCTATCAGGTCAGTTTATCAGGTATCAGACCAGCTTATCAGGTCAGTTTAACAGGTATCAGACCAGCTTATCAGGTCAGTTTAACAGGTATCAGGTCAGTTTATCAGGTATCAGATCTGCTTATCTGATCAGTTACAATAATCACATGTATAAAGTTTGAAGTCAGATTAAATACTGCAGGGTGCATTTGATGAACAGTAAATTATATTATGATGAAGTAATCAAATGACTTTCTATAACGACCATTGTTTAGTTCATTATCTTTACTTATCACCAAAAATCCGTATTTTTCCTTCCAACATTCTCTACAAATTCGTTGAAACATTTCAAAGTTCATGTCGCTGGCAACGTGATCATCATATACATGTTTCTTATTTGTCGCATCTTGTTTAAACATAATAATTACATTAGCATTATCTCTTATCAAATGTTTTGGAATCCGCGTGTAAGTCTGACACAAGTAAAATGAGTCTACTTTCTTATGACGACCCATACAAAAATATGCACGTATATTGTTTTGCTTTTCACATGCAACATCATCAAAAATCATAATTGAATTGCTTTTAGCTTCACTAGGAGGAACAACGTCCTCGTTTTCTGCAAATGTGTAGTATCCGATTCCTTTAATTGGTGAAATTAATTTCTTTAGGTATTCATATTTAGGTTGATATAAAGATTTTGAGTACAAGTAAATATTTTCAAACTTGAGACCATTAGGACTTTCCAGCAAACTAATCATTATGTTAGTTTTTCCACAATTTGAAGGACCAACTATTAATGCTCGAATAGAATTTGGTAACAAGGAACTATGTCTTATTTTTTTACTGTCATTTGAACAAATATCAGCATTACGAACTAAAATATTTTTATGTTGTTTTATGAAGCGCATTTTAATAACTACTTGCTAAACTTGCGAACAATATCTTTTATTGTAGATTAAATTAATATGGTTGTACTTTATAACAAAAGTTTTAGTCACAAACAAGCTATCGTTGGAGAAGGTTTACTAAATAAAGCAATAAATTCTCTACCTTTTGAATTACATCTTCCTGGATACCAGTATTGTGGACCTGGCACAAGATTACAAAAGCGTTTAGATAGAGGAGATAAAGGAATTAACTTATTGGATGCTGCTTGCAAAAATCACGATATTGCTTACTCGAAAAATAAAGACTTAAACAGCAGACATCAAGCTGACAAAATTCTTGAAAATACGGCTTGGGAAAGAGTTCTTTCAAAAGATAGTGATCTTGCAGAAAAAACATTTTCATATATAGTCACCAACGCAATGAAAGCAAAAACTAAACTTGGTATGGGTGTTGAAGCAAAGAAAAGGAATACAGTGAAAAGACCATCACCACGAATTCGTATAAATGACAAAAATCTGTTTCATAAAACAATTAAATCAGCAACAAAGATATTGAAGAAGGAAAAACCACAAGATATTAATTCAGCCATTAAGATTGCTCGTAAAGCTATCAGTAAATCTCTTAAGGGGAAAAAAGCTCGTGTTATAATACCGCGTATTATAAATGTTCCAAAAATTGGTGGTTTTTTGCCCATAATACCGATTCTAACTGCTCTAGGTGCACTTGGTAGTCTAGCAACTGGAGGTGCCTCTATAGCTAAAGCTGTAAATGCAACAAAGAATGCAAAAAAACAACTTGAGGAAGCCACCAGACACAATAAGGCAATGGAGTCTATTGCTGTGGGAGAAGGACTGTACCTTAAACCATATAAAAACGGTTACGGACTTGTTTGTAAAGATCATTCAAAAAACTATTAGAAATGCTACCCAACAGACCATTATCAGAATTTGATCTAAGAAAATTTTCAAAATATATTCCACACTTTAGAGGAGTTTATATGTTGGATTCACTACCAAAACGACCAAAGACTGTAGAGTGTGGAATAATCAATTTGGATTTATCAACAGGCCCAGGTACTCATTGGGTAGCATACTATAGGAACAAGAATGAAAAACAATATTTCGACAGCTTTGGAAATTTACAACCTCCTCTAGAATTAATCAAATATTTAGGTAGAAATATTCAATACAACTACAATCAATATCAAAACTTTAATACATATAATTGCGGTCACTTATGTTTGAAATTTCTTTATGATATAACCAAAGATATTAAATAAAACACAATCATATATATTTATATACATACATATTTAAAAACATTTTCTTTTTTATTATTATTTTTTTTTCTTGTTAATTACAAAATATATGAACATAACATATTTTTTACTGCCAAACGGGGTACTGGGAGTTTGGTATGAAAAACTCGTTCATCTCGCTTTCTAAGATCAGGTTTCGCTCTCCTTTTCTTTGTAGTCGATATTTATTATTCGAAAGATCTTCTAATTCTGCATTGGTTAATGCATTGTATCGGTTGGGGAGAAACATTTTGTGGTTTTCCAGCTCAAGTTGAACTGTTTCCCCATACTTTGTTGTTACTCGCTTTGCACGTACGATAGTGTGTTTGGATAATTCATCTAGATCCTTTATATGGATTAAGGATTTTGTATTGTACGAATTAAATTTTTCCACTAGATCCATTGCGGTAGAAATTTTTCACAACTTATAGCTTTGAACTTTTATTGCAAACTAATCTCGGTTTTAGCTTTCTAGACTGTAAGAAGCTTAACAGAAAATCATTATACAATGATTGTTTTGTTTTATTTTTGACAAAAGACGAAGTGAGGAAAAATTAAATATATATAAGTATTTAAAACTAAGTAGTTGAAAAAGGATAGAGAGATGTCATATATACGTATTCATTTTTTTTTGAGTCGGATTTTAAATTATTTTCTGGGCTAAAAACGCTGATATGTTTTTTTTTTTTAATTTCATAACATACATCTTAGTACCCGTTCGTTGAAAACAATTATTAGTAGAGAATGTTGGAAGGAAAAATACGGATTTTTGGTGATAAGTAAAGATAATGAACTAAACAATGGTCGTTATAGAAAGTCATTTGATTACTTCATCATAATATAATTTACTGTTCATCAAATGTACCCTGCAGTATTTAATCTGACTTCAAACTTTATACATGTGATTATTGTAAATGATCAGATAAGCAGATCTGATACCTGATAAACTGACCTGATACCTGTTAAACTGACCTGATAAGCTGATCTGATACCTGTTAAACTGACCTGATAAGCTGGTCTGATACCTGATAAACTGACCTGATAAGCTGGTCTGGTACCTGATAAACTGACCTGATAGCTGTTAAACTGACCTGATAACCTGATCTGCTTCCTATTGAACTGACCTGATAGCTAAAATGAATGAACAAATTCTTAAAGACTTGGTGGCAACAAGAAATATCTTGAAGAAAAAGCTTCGTAGTATAAAAACTGGTGAAATAGATACACATCAGCAATTAACAGATACATTCAAGCCTATCACAGAACCTTTAAAAGAATTTATCAATAGCTCTAAATACATTGGTAGACCAGTTAAAAAAGAACCGAGTGATAAGGAAACTGGAATTGATGACAATGAAAGTTTTCATCCTCAGAACTCAACAATAAAATTGGAAACGAGTACGCCCAAGAAACTAAGTGAAGAAAAAATTTTTAAGCAATCTAATAGTAAAAGTAGCAGTAATTATGATGAAGATGACTTTTACTCACAAAATTCGAATAATGAAGAAAGTTATTCTGACTTATCACTATTGCAATCGAGAAACGAACTAGATACTAACTATGGTCCACATAAAGATAATAATAACGAATGGAGATTTGGTAATAGCACCATCGAGTTAAATCAAGATAAGATACAGGTTGGGGGACAAATATGGGCGCTCACGCCAGGACTTTTTTCTTTAATGTTTCATAAAGCACCAAAGAACTATGATAAATTCGAGCTTGAAATCTATAAAAAAATATTACTTGCTACCAATGCCCACAGGAGAGGCTATAAGTCTGATGGTCAAATCAAAGGGAGCATAGCCCATAAGTACAAACATATTATTGGAAAACTTTTCAAAGGAGACAATCATACAGGCTCATCAGATGTAACAAAAAGTAATTATTTAGGAAGGGGTTTGATGCAGTTTAACCCTCATAATCCAAACTATATATACTGGGATGATCCAAACGAGTTGGTAGATCGACTTAGACTACTGCTTGCATCACAGTCTGCAGCCCATACTAATCACAACAACGAAATTGTCTCAATTATTGAAGAACTACGTGAAGCTAATATAATTGTATAAACTATATACATACATAGATTTTTATATAAAACATGTCCGTTGATAAATTTGGGCATTATATTAACGATAGAAGTGAAGTAATTTCAACCAAAAATGCGCCCAAGTTGTTGGGCTTCTTTATGGATACGAACAAAAACATTGATGTCCAATACAAGAGAATCAAAAATGTTGCAAATGCTGTGGAGGAAAACGATGTTATCAGTAAATTGTTTCTGCAAACTGAACTCAAAAAACAGCAACAAGAAGTAGCTTTCCAGTTAGAAAATCTTAATGCTCATTTGCAGGATATCAATAAGAAAATGGATGGTAATAAATCACTTTTTGATATGGAAATTGAAGAGCTACGAGAAAAAATTTATAGAATAGAAAATTACATGTTCGTATCAATAGGTGCAAGTGCATCAAGTAGATCACAACACACTTAAAACGGCGACTGGAAAAATAAGATGTCTTCAAAGAGAAATGTTGTAAATGAATTGCATAAGCAGGCTCGAAAACGTTTTGTACGTCGTAGAGTTGTGATGAAAGGAATAGATGATCTTTGGCAAGCTGATTTAGTTGAAATGGGAAATTATTCCTTAGACAATAGAAATTATCGATTTTTGCTAACTGTAATTGATACATTCTCAAAATTTGCTTGGGCAGTACCTTTGAGCAGAAAGAATGCATTCGAAACAACTCAGGCAATGGAGAATATTTTCAAATTGGGACGAATACCGAAAAACTTGCAAACAGACGATGGTAAAGAATTTTTCAATAAACATTTCAGTCAGTTGATGAATAAATACAATATTAATCACTACTCAACATATAGCACTATGAAAGCCTCAATAGTAGAACGATTCAATAGAACATTAAAAGGAATGATGTGGAAGGAATTTAGCTTAAATGGTTCATATAATTGGATTGATATGTATAGAGATTTACTTAATGCATACAATAGAAAAATTCATCGCACCATTAAAATGTCACCGATTAAAGTAAATTCAACAAATGAAAAACAGCTTTTAAACACAGTATACAGTCATTTAAAGATGTATAAAATGTCAAAATTTAATGCAGGAGATCATGTACGCATAAGCAAATATAAAAACATTTTTGAAAAAGGTTACACTCCGAATTGGACAACAGAAATCTTTACAATTAAAAGAGTACAAAATACATATCCTACAACATATATATTAGAAGACTATCGCGGAAATCCTATTAAAGGCGGATTCTATGAAGAAGAACTTTCAAAAACCAGATATCCTAATACATACCTAGTTGAAAAGGTTCTCAAAACTAAAGGACATAAGGTGTTTGTCAAGTGGCTGGGCTTTGGTAATGAGCACAATTCTTGGATAAGCAAAGATGAGAAGAATACAATAAATAAACAACAACAAAAACAACAACAATGGCATCATGTTTAATTTAGTTTAGAATAAGTAAATAAACAATAAATACGAAACTGCTTCTTATAAATCATACTGTGTGTTTAACCTCATTTATTTACAATCAAACAGTCACAATGTCAATAACATTGACTCTGAGTTCCAATTCATCAGAGCTATCTGCTAATTATTTTCCTCCTATTGATTTAAACGGAACCTATGAATGTGCTCTAACTGATTTTCATTCATACAACAGTATCCCGAATGTGGATGTCTACAACAATATATTTTATATCGGTGAACTTGTAATTGAAATACCGATCGGATCTTATGAATTAAATGATATAGTTGACTATATAGAAGAACAATACAAACGATATAGACCAGAAAACAAAATTTTGATTGAAGCTAATAACAATACAATGCAAGTCAAAGTCAGCAGCTCTAAAGAACCAATATATTTTAATAAAGAAAATACAATAGGTAGACTTTTAGGATTCAATAGCAGAATATTAACGCCAAACAAAGAACATTACTCTGATCTTCCAGTGAATATCTTTAAGGTGAATCTCTTGAGGATTGAAAGCAGTATTGTGGTTAATACTTATATGAATAATTCTAAAGCTCATACACTACATGAATTTCCGATTAATGTACCGGCTGGATATAAAATAGTTGAGATTCCCAAAAATCTTATTTATTTGCCAGTAAACTCCAGAGAGATAAGTTCACTAGCTCTTCGCGTGGTTGATCAAAACGGCGACTTAATTAATTTCAGAGGTGAGGAAATTACAATACGAATACATTTAAGGACAACTAAATAATGATAATATACAACAGGAGTATATCGAAGAATACTACAGCAACATCTAATTCTCAAACGTTACAATCTAAGCAACAATTGAAAAGATCTGTTCGTCAAAAATCGCTTACAGCAGCAAACAAGAGTTTTCTCAAGTCACTGAACTTTGAATTGAAAACAAAATGAGTTCAATAATAGACGTTTTAGATAAACCAATATCTGACGAAAATATTATCAAAAAGGATTATCACACATACATACCATACCTTCAGTCTTTTAACAACAACGATGAAATAAGAATTTCAATACAAAACCAAGATCTATATGTGTTACCCAGTGAAAGCTATATATATGTGGAAGGACTTGTTGTAGACGAAAAAACATCGAAATCTACACCCAACTTTCAGTTGAAAAATAATTTTGTTGCATATCTCTTTGATGAAATCCGCTATGAACTGAATGGTATTGAAATTGATCATACAAGATATTTGGGAGCCACCAGTACCATAAAAAATTTGGTTTCTTTATCACCTACGGAAAGCATTGTGTTGCAAAATGCCGGATGGAATAAACTTGATAAAATAGATCTTCAAAATGGAAATTTTAATTTCTATGTACCACTCAAACTTCTTTTAGGATTCGCTGAAGACTACAATAAAGTTTTATTAAATGGTAAACATGAATTGATACTCTTGCGTAATAAGAACGATGAAGATCTTGTACACTCGAATGTTTCCACTGAGAAAGCAAAACTTACAATTTCACTAATATCATGGAGAATTCCACATGTTCAATTATCTGATCATAGTAAATTGAATATGATCAAAATACTTAATAATGGTGCTGCTATACCAATGGCATTCCGTAGTTGGGATTGTCATATGAATCCACACCTTAATACGGGAACCAATCACATATGGAATGTTAAACTGGCCGCTAATAAAGAACGCCCTCGTTTTGTCTTGATTGCCTTTCAACAAGAAAACAAGTTTGTTCATTGTGATCTTACTAACTTAAAAGTACATTTAAACTCAACCTCTTACCCATATGACGATCTTAATATAAAATTCAAAAATGAGCGCTATGCGATTCTATATGATATGTATCTAAGATTCCAACAACGCTACTACATGAAACAACCCCAACCTCTTCTAACAGGTCAAGAGTTTAAAAATAACGCTCCAATTATTGTAGTCGATGTCAGTCACCAAAACGAAACGCTCAATACCGGACCAATCGACATAAAAATTGAATTTGAAACAGCAACAAATATTCCAGCAAAAACATCAGCTTACTGCGTTCTTATTCATGACCGCATAATAGAATACATACCAATAAAAGGTCAAGTCCGGAAGCTCTTATAAATTAAATAACATGGATGGTGATATTGTTTTTGTAGACTTGCAAGGTTTCAAAACTAATTCAAATGACTTCATCGCAAAAGAACTAGCTGTAGTTTTCAGCAACAAGGAATGGTTCAATTTCATCATAAAACCTCCTTTTGATTTCGCATGTTTATCAGCCAAAAAACAGAGAGAAGCAGTTTGGTTAACAAAAAACTATCATCATATTAACTGGAATGATGGATCAGTCTCATTTCAAAGCGTTTGCAAGTTTTTAAAATCGAATATAAGAAATTCACAAATATATGTTAAGGGGGGAGAGAAGAAAAAATGGCTGGAAAAAATTATTCATCAAACAGTTTATAACATTGAAGACATTGGCTGCATTAATTTCAAACAAATGGAAACTAAGCATTCCATATATCCCTATTGTAGCTATCACGACTATGGTGTTTGTGCCTTAAGGAATGCAATTTTACTTAAAAATGAAAGTGTTAACAAACTTTTAAATAAATGCTTATAAAAATTAAAATAAATGTCTTTTTATTTCAAACAAAAAACCTACATACATATTTATTTTTTTCAGAGAACACACAAACAAACATACACAATCGTTCATTCATTCATTCAAATGGTCAAGGGAATATTTGGGCACAAAGAATAAACGCTTATTATTTGTTTGTATGTATATGCGTAAATGAAATAAATTTGTAGATATTTATGTACGCATGAATATGTACACCTTATCACATTTTATACTGACCAGGAAAGCAAGAAAGCGGACTGTCATACAGACTCACCAATCGTCACACACACAGACTGTCTGACAGCCAGACATTCCAACCGCCACTCAGAACACAAAAAACACACACACACTTAAACATAGCATTAATATTCATATTCTACAAAATACAGAAATCGCACCACCATCCAGATCCCCAAATAAAATCCATCGATGATCGTCATGTATAAAATAAACAAAACATCAGTTTCAATATTTATGCAATAGTAATTTTTTTTTTCACAACGTCTTCAAGATCAGAATAATCAAATTATTCCTCCAGACTCAAGCACTGCAAGCAAAAAAGTAAAAAAAAAACACTGAATTGCTGGACGACAAATCTTAAGTAAACACACCAAATTTTAATAAGCAAAAAAATAAAAGAAAAAATATCACTCCAGCAAGAAGGAACGAACCACAAACATTAAGGGTATCCATATATAACTACTACACTTTTTAAATAGTGTGATTCCTAAAAATGCTTCTAAATTTTTTTATTCACCAGGCGTACACAGTGTAAATGGACAGACAGAAATTCCCACGCTCACATACCGACGGACATGTATTCTCAAGGTCACATATGGACAGACAGAAATTCCCACGCTCACATACCGACGGACATGTATTCTCAAGGTCACATATGGACAGACACAAATTCCCACGCTCACATACCGACGGACATGTATTCTCAAGGTCACATATGGACAGACACAAATTCCCACGCTCACATACCGACGGACATGTATTCTCAAGGTCACATATGGACAGACACAAATTCCCACGCCTACCCCAACATTTTATTTAAAAAAAAAACAACAATGTGAACGCCCTTATTAAACCGTGGGAAAAAATACACACACGAACACACACAAAATGAAATTTGAGAATTTTGGGAAATTTGAGAATTTTGGCAATTAAAATTGAAAAATTTCAAATTTAATTGCTGAAATTTAATATTTTTAATGGTCGCAGCACATACAGTTCCCTACTACTAAGGATGATATCCTAGAAAGCTCTATGTTTGTTAGGCTATCTAAGTCTTAAAGTAAGTTAGGGCCCTAGCTATCCGTAGGGTACGACACTGGCTTGGAAGATAGAGCAGCGTTTCGTTCTCCTTTTTATCATTATCATCAACATTATATACTCGTATACTGTACTTTATATTTTGCAGATAAATAATTATTTCCATGAGTGAAATTTAAAATATTTTGGCTGAAAAGACAAGTAAAACACCAGAAGTAGATTCTTTTGAATATGTCAAATGTTCTTCAATAACAGTGTTTTCAATATATATGTTCTCTTTAGCTCCCATTCAGGGAAGTTCATGTGTAGGAATTAGCATAATTCCTATCAACAATTTAGTGAAAAAAATTACATTGACTTTCAACTAAAATAACAAACTTAAAGTTTTGATATACATATAAAACTCGTATGAACTTTTTGCGCCTACAAAAATATATCGAAAACATTAAAGCTATCGTTATCTGCTTTGTTGTGCTGTTTATGCTTTAGAATTGTTTGAGATAAACCACGATTTTTTTTAAATTTTAAACTGTTAAAACTTTATGATAAATCAACCGATAGCTACGTCACATGCGGTTATTGATGTAGATTTCGAGTCCTATAAAAGAATAGACAACTAACTGTTCAACTATATGATATCGGATTTTTCGAAAAACGTTTTCGTTGACGATATCTTACGAAGGGACGGACCGACTTTAAATCGGTTTGCATGGACCAAAAGGTTTTTGTAAATTAATTATTTGTGCATTGGTTGGAACAGCCTGAAAGTTATTAGGAGTTCCCTTTTGGAGAAAATTTTATTATGATATTTGTGATTTTTCTCGAATCCGAATTGATTCCAATTCCCAAAGGAACTCAAGCTGTTCAAAAGTTATATACACACACATACAGTTTATACACACACATACATATACACACAGACATAATGATAGGCCCTCAGAAATAGAGCAAAAGAAAAAGCAGTTATTCCTAAAAGTCAACCGAATTGAAGTATTTATATAGAAATTAAAAGTTTGTGATTTCTGAGGTTCAAAATAAAAAAATTGTTAGAAGAACAAATATATTAAAAATGCCCGGAATATCCATAATTACAGCAGCCAAAGAAAATGAAAAAATTTTAGAAAAATTACGAGAGTTATACGGGATGCTTGAAATTATTTCATTCTGTTTTGTGCCTTTTCGTAGTTGTATGTGTAAAAGTACGGTAGCACTAAATAAACAAATTCCTCATTTTCTTTTATATATATAAGGAAGTATTTACAGAAATGTTAATATTTTATTAAAGCTGAATAAAAAAAATAAATTTCTAGATAAATACTAATAAAAAGGTATTATGAGTACTGTGTACACTTTTATAATACTTAAAATAAAAATTTCACATAGATAATTGAAATATAGAAGAAAAATTCGGAATAAATTCCAATTCCGAACGGAATATATCTTTGTGACATGGCTGTTAGTTTTCTAAATATATTAGTTAAATTTATATGTGTATATATAGGGAAATACTAAATTAAACAGCATTTTTCCCCATTAGGGAAAACATAAGAAATCTTGAGAGGAATACTTATTCACAAAGCCCGGTATTGTGTTCATAACCTCACGTGGAATACACGAAATTTAATACGAAAATCCAAGTTTGTATACATACATATATGTATGTACATAGCAGCATAGTGTTTTATCGTAGAGCTACATATCAAATATTTCTAGCTTTATTTATTATACCAACCTTTTCAACAACAACTAAATATATTATGACCGTCAAAACATGAAATAACTTCTAAAAATAAATAATTACCCCTATTCTGCGTTTCGATTTGGATAGTAAATTTCTCCGTTTGGCGACTTTGGTATTCTGCGTTCCGTTCCCCGTATGTTATTCGATTTGTTTTTATGATTTCTGCGTTACGATCGTAGCTACGTTTTTCTACGTTGTATATGTACTAGCGGATATATTTTCAATTCTTGTTTTTGTGGTTATAAAAGTGTGTAATTAAATAAAATGCGATTATAAAATGCTATAAATTAGTTTTCTGATATATTTTATTTATTTACTTATTTGTTACTTTAAAGCTATTTATAATATATTGCAGGTCAACAAACACAACATCTGAGCTGTATGAAAAGCAGGCGAGTCTAATGGCAACGAAGGATGGTATTGCGTCTGTATATCATAAGCATCCCACTCAAGAAGTACATGCATTCTGGAAAGAAGTTGCAAACGCACTTAACGTAAGAGGGCCACCAATAAAAACTGACGTTGGATAGAAGAGAGTATGACATTTTAATAATTCCTTGCATATGAATGCATATTAAAAATATTCTTTACCAGTTGTTCTCCTCTTCCAACAACATCGCCGCTGCTATCGATTCCATTTCTTCTCTAAACTAAATTTTTATTTTGTAATGATGTTTAGCAAATGAAAATTTAACTCCGGCGCTTCAGGATTCGTCACACTGAAATAGTTTGGCCACAAATAGCATTTGCTTATAACACTGCTGTGCATAAAATAACTTTTTATCGCTCCTTTAAATAAAACTATGTGCACTATATTGATTTTGATGCGCTAAACTCGAATCCGTTTTCAGTTTTTTTTCATCAGGTCGAGATTTTTTTTATACTCGTGGCAATTTTTCCCCCTAAATTAGCCAGGTACGTAGACATATTGGACCCTAACTCGAGAAGAAGTCGTCCGATTTTAAAAGGTAAACCACCAGAAGAAGTGTAATAAAATTGTTTTCATTTGTCACATAAAATTTTTCCTTATCTCATGTCGTTTTGGAATTATTCAGAAATTAATCGAGAAAAAAAGTAATTTTTTCCAGTTAAAGAATGGAATTTAAAAAATTCTAAATCGAGAACATTTATTACATCATAACATAATGTTCTCGATTTAGAATTACAGATAAATGAAAAATACTATATTATAATTTTAAAATCCAAGAACCATGGAAAATACCGTTGTACCAAAGACTCTATAATATAAAGATGTTGCACTTCCATACATTGATTTGCCGGTTGTAAAATGTTAATGGGATTTAGAGCAGCGACCATTAAAGAGAGTAAAAAGCTTTTACTCTTAGCCAGAGAAATTTGTGGAGAGAAATATCAAAGGAGAGAATATTTTAGAGTATACAGATGTACATACTTAAATATGTTTGTGCTTCTGTGTATTTTCCATTTATTTTTTTTCATAAAAAATGTGTGTGAGCAGTGTGACCAGATTTTGAAGGACTATAAAGCTAAATCAGGTTTGAAATAGAGCTAAAAGGAGCTGAAGAAGGAATTTTAAGGCCAATAAATTTTTTTATAGCTTTGCAATAGCAACTTTTTATTATATCTATATTTTTATACCTTAAATGTTGTTTATGTAGGTAAAAAAAAAAAAATATATATATATATATATATATATATATCTGTATATATATATATATATATATATATATATATATATTATATATATATTTTTATATATATATATATATATATATATGGTTCTTTTAAATAAGTCCGGTCCACACTATGCAATTTTTGCTGCAGCAATTCTTATTTTGTGTAAGAGTGGGGAACTAGAAATATATACTGTTTCTATTTCTCTTTCTCAAGAATTGCTGCAACAATAATTGCAAGTGTGGACTGGGACTAAGAAACATTGAGTCAATAACAACATAAAATTATTTATTAAGCAAATATTCCGTTCATAAACATGAGTTTTATTTATTTTGAAATAGAAATATATTACACGATATTAAAGAAAAAGCTAAACATTGTTGAAAGAACTGAAAAAAAGCCAAGAGCTAAATGAAATATATCCAGCTAAACATTAAAAAACAAAGCTAAATTTAGCTCTAAAAGCTGATATGGCAACACTGTATGAGAATAAGAAAATGATCTTTACAAGTGCTTGTATTAAAAGCCCAATTAGCGAGACGCTGAAATCGCAAACGCTGCGCAAACGCGTCAGCTGATCCAATCTGTTACATGGAAAATTGCGAAAATGCTTAATTGAACGCTGAAAAACGCAACGCAGCGCAGCCAACCTACAGAAAATAGAGTTTTAGGCAGAAATACGCAAGAGTGATGGCATGTATGTATGTTGAATGAGAGTGCGGCACAAAAGCTTTTTTTTATACTTCTGGTTTGGTTTGATATTTGATCATATAGTTGATATATTTGTAGATATACATAGCATATTCAATAAATTAATTTGCTATATAAAATAAATATGTACATACATAACAAAAGAGTCTAAGAAAATATATTAAGTTACGCACAAAAACATTAGAAAGATAATATATAAGCCATTGGATTTCGTTGCTACATACTTGTCCCCCGCATAATAGAGAAGCACAAAATTTTTGAATTTTAATAATATATGGCGTGCAACATCTTTATATTATAGAGTCTTTGGTTGTACTTTAGTTTCATTTCCTGCTCACCTAACGAAATGCTATCGTCATACATATGTAAGCTTGGTTGCATTACAATATTGGATACCTGCGGTAAATTCAAAATACAATCTAAATTTTTTAACCGATTTTTATGGTTTACAGTTTTTTTTTATTTCTAAGACCTGTAGATAAAGTATAGTTCAAAGTATTGAATTTTTGTTTTAATTTTTTTTAAATTTCATTTTTAAACTGCAAAAATTGTGAATTTTGCAGGAAAAAAATTTTTTTTCTCGATTTATTTCTGAATAATTCCAAAAATACAAGAGATAAAGAAAGGTTACTATGAACCAAAATAAATACAATTTTGTTACACATCTTCTGGTGTTTTACTTTTTAAAATCGGATGACTCGTTCTCCAGTTAGGGTGAAACATGTCTACGTACCTGGCTAATTTAGGAGCAAGAAATTTTCACGCTCATAAAAAAATCTCGACCTAATGGAAAAAACCTAAAAACGGATTCGTGTTTAGCGCATCGAAATCCATATAGTCCCCATAGTTTTATTCAAAGGAGGATTTGGCTGCTGGGCAGTGTAATCTGGCTACTTTCTTAATCTCTGCACTTAACTGATGCTTTTATTTAAATATAGTTACCGAAATATTTATTTTTTATAAGTATTTTTCTCACTGTATATAGATAAAATTTTACTTTTTATAGTTTAGCAATTACAATGCTTACAAAATTGTATATATTTAATGTTTCTATTTCATACGTTTCATAACAAAACAACTGGTTTAAACAAAAGTATGTTTTCTCTTCTTTTGTTTTTTCTTTGGATAAGATTTTTTTCTAGAATACCAATTTTCGATTCGAGCGTAACTGAATGCGGGAACGTAATCGAAACGCATAATAGGGGTGAATATAATTATTATACGTGAGCATACTGCACTAAATAAAAAATACATTCCTGGAAGCAATAACCGGTCAAATCAAAAAATTCTACATAACATATTGTTTATGTATATATTATAACATACGGAGCACTTGTTTTGTATTATTTGCCATTGAAAATAAATAACTGGTGAATATTCTAATAAATAAAATAAAATAAGTAGTGGTATTGCCCAATTGTAAAAACCACACACACAGAGCTTACAAAATTATTTCATATGGTAGCCTTGATGTTCCAGAACAAATGCGCGAAGTGGGCGAATCGCTTCAGAACATACTCTCAACAAACTAAAAATGTTTCAGAACATTAATTTTGTTCTGAAACCATGGGTGAATCCAGCTCAAGGGCCATTATTACAACTTGGTGTTATCTTAAAGTGAGATTTTATCGGTCGGATAAATACATTTTTATTATTACAACTTTCCTTTAACCTAAATAGGAGCGATACATTAAAGGCAAGTTCGACTTTGCGATAAATTTTACCAGGAGGATTTTTTTTTTACTACCATATATTCTTATATTTTTATTATGGTACACCAAACATAGTTCTTTTTTACTTGAAAAGTTTTTTGCCCGCTTTCTCGCAGCACGCACGATTATTTCCTAAGATGCTAAAATTTTTTGTTTCATAACACAAACTTATATTTTCACAAACAAAAGCTGCATATATTTTCAAAAGGTAAAAAGAAGTGCGTCGTTGCCACTACAATTTTTCGCGATCTAAATAATCTTTCAAGAGTAGTCGGTAGTTGCGAGCGGTATTGCCACACGATAAGAAATATTACCAGCAAGTTGTAATAATGGAAAGTTGTTACCGCCGTTATGATAACGTTGCCACTTACTACCACCAACTTTGTCGCCAAGTTTGCTAAATAAATTTGTATGTACAAACTAAAAGAGATGCTGTCTAGATATGAGTTAAATACTCCTTTTTGGTGGCAGCAATTGAAATAACTTTCAGAGGTTACCAGTTGCATAACCTTAACGAGAGAAATTTTTGTTTAATTTATATTTAGATTTTGTTATTTAATTCTCTTTCAGATATACTTATTTGATAAAAATGTGATTTAATGTACAGACAGACTAAAATAATAAAGATATTCATTTATTTTTAAGCTTCTCATTCATTGAAGTGGAAGTTTGAAATAAATATCTTTAGTTATTCTAAGAAAGGGGGAGGTAAAGGTTCCCTGATGATCTGCATTAGGTTACGCAGAGAGTGATGGCATGTATGTATGTTGAATGAAAGTGCGGCACAAAAGCGTTTTTTTGTACTTCTTGTTTGGTTTGATATTTGAACATTTGTAATTATACATAGCATATTTAATAAATTAATTTGCTATATAACTTGTTTTTCTTTATAAAAGCACGAAAGACTTTATATATTTTTTGTACAATAAGGACCATTCTTACAACCTGGCGACAAAGTTGGTTGTAGTAAATGGAAACGTTAGCATAACAGGGCGATTAAGTGGCCGATAGCAACTTTCCATTATTACAACTTGCCGGAAAAATTAAATGTACATTTCTTATCGTGTGGCAATACCGCTAGCAATTATCGACTACTTTTGAAAGATTATTTAGATCGCGAAAAATTTTAGTGGCAACGATGCACTTGTTTTTACCTTTTGAATATACATATATGCAGCTTTTGTTTGTGAAAATATAAGTTTTATAAAATAAGAGATGTCAGCATCTAAGGAAACAATCGTGCGAGCTGTGAGAAAGCATGCAAAGAACTTTTCAAGTGAAGAAGAACTATGTATGTAAGTTTGAAAAATATGGCAATATAAACATAAATCCTCCTGGTAAAACTTATCGCAAAGTCCAGCTTGCCTTTAATTCATCGCTCATATTTAGGTTAAAGGAAAGTTGTAATGATGAAAACGTATTTATCCGACCGATAAAATCTTACTTTAAGATAACATCAAGTTGTAATAATGGCCCTAAGTCGTTAATGTTATACATACGTATGTATATGTAGACCAGGGATGCCCAGCTCATGAAACAATTGTGCTTACGCTCTTTCTTTAGTCGTTAATGATAAGTCGAAAAGTGTACATGTTTAGCGAATGCTTTGTTGCTTTTTTCAGGTTCACACTCAAAAAATGTTGCGTGGCCATTCAATGATGAATACGCATGTGTAGCAATTGTTTTTTATATGTTGTTATTATATGATTAGAATCGTTTACATAAGATTCTTAATTGCAATCTTTTCTTTTTCGAGAAAGTTTTTTGATTTTTTATAATGAATTATATGTACTATTAAATTGTTTTTTGTTTTGTTGTTGTTAAACAAAATATGTGCGCAACATATTTTATATTAACATCTTTTACTATTATGGAGTTTATATATAATTGAGTATTTTAATTTAAAAAATTAAATTGAATTATTTAATTTAAAAACATGGACATTCATATATTAATAAGTTTGCTTCTTAATATGAATATAGTTTCTTCTGTTTTTCAATCTCTTACTAACATTATTATTTGGCTGTAAATAAATAAATTCTCTCAATTTGTTATTTCTCTCTTACTCACCAATACACAACAAAAATTTTTTTGGGCATCACTGATGTAGACATATGAACGTATGGGCATAATCTCCCTGAAGGAATTTTGTGAGCTAGCTCATAATATGGTTGATAATTAGCTAACTCATTTGAGACTAACCATAAACTAGCTAAAATCTGATGCAGAAGTGAGCCAGTTGTCGTTGCTTTTTGTAACGTAATGTTCAAAGAAAACAACAAACATTTATATATTTATGCATGTTAAATACCCATCAAGAGAAATTTACCGTTTTTGTACAAGAGAATAAAAAAATCCCTTTACGCTTAGAAACAAAAGAAAAGAAAGAAAAAAACTTGTTATTTCGTCAGTTACGTTTTGTCATCTGTGGCTAGAGGTTCAATCTATGTAAGTATTTTTCCATTTCAAATAAAAAGGTAATTATTTAATCTAACAAATAATTTCAGTTACGTTGTATGTCATCTTTAATGAAAGGTCAAATATCGAAAACTCTGACAGAAGTTCTCTCCTTAGATCTAATTCTGGAATCTAACATAGACGGAGTACACGACAAGGTGCCATTTAAAAAATTTAACAGGCTTTTTGATGCTTTAAAAGGTGAGATAATTATCTGATTTAACTGATTATTTTAACTTTTAATCAATTTTTTTATCATTAAATAGATGCAATTCGTATTAACGGTGCAGAAGATTCAGAAAAAGCATTAAGAAATGCAATAAGATTTTACAAAAAGCGGTATTTTCAAATAGTGTCTACTAAAAAAAAAATAAGTTTACCATAAAAATATTAAGAATTATATTAATAGACGTAGATATATATACAAAAATGAACTTATTTATTTATTTTATTTATTTATTTATTTTATTTAATATAATTAAAACTAATCTTTCAATGATATCAAAATGAAATAAAAATTTATATTTTTATTATTATTTTTATAAATAACATATTGTTATACATAGTTAAAAAAAATTAAATTAAATTTATTTTTCTTTTAATAATATAATAATCTAAACTACATATATTCTAAATATTATAATCTAAATGAACTATACATTATTTTTAAAGCAAACATAGTTAAAAATAAAAGAAAAGAAATAAAAGTTATTTTTAGTTATTTTATAAAAATTTTCTTATACATATATATTTATTTAAATTAAACAAATTTAAAAAAATGAATTGAAAACTATTTTTTGTTATGAAATAATAATATTCTTTTAAATAAAATGCAAAAGATAATATATAAAAAAAACTACTTTTTTAATAAATTAAAGCAATAGCTTAGCTATCCACAGGTACATTCATTTTATATCCGCCTTAATTCAACTCACATGAGTGTAGCAAATCACCAACCAGTTTAGAGCCAGCTAGTGACGCCCTCGTGTTGAATCAATAATAAGCTAACTCAAAATAAGCTAGCTTGTGGTTAGTCTAAAATTGATTGAAAGTGAGTGCACTCATTTCCTAAGACATTACATGTTAAAAATGATCCAGCGTTAGTATAAAAATGGGTCAGTCGCGAATCACTTCTAGCTCATTTATGGTCAACCATAAGTATGCTTATGGTTAGCTCATATTCCTACAGGGCTTATGTGATACCAATATTACTACATATGTAATTTATGTATGTACATGCAAGCAATCGATAATGTTTAGCGAACAGTGCTATGCCATTGAAACAAGCCGAAATTAACACAATCTTGCACTAATGCAAGTGAGATAAAGTCGAAACCATATTCATGACTGAGGGCGAAGTCAATTTCGGGATCTAAGGCATCGTAGGCTTGTGTTCACTACTTCAGCCAGCAGCACCCTTATAAAATAAATGAAGATATTACATCGATCACAAGCTTAAAATAATATATTGTACTGTTTATACAATTTCGTACGTTTTCTGCACAAACACAAAACGGAAAGTACCACCACTGTTTCAAATAGCTGTTTTGATTTTTGGTTTTTAAATGATAAACACCATAAGCTGAACAGTTTTCTGTGATAGAAACAAATCGTTTGGTATTTGGTTTCAAAAAAACAAAGTGCGTCCGCACTTACGCAGCGTTTGCGATTTCAGCGTTCGGCTAATTGAGCCTTAAGTTATGACGAGTTGTTCACACTAGTCATATATTTCGTGCTATTATTTTATGACTACAGTGTGAATCCCCCAATTGAAATGCAGCACATACGCACAATTTATAAGCGGTCACACATATGCAAACGCCATGAGAACTTGTTAGCTCTGTTCATTTACTTTTCTATCACTTTCCATCAACTAGAGAGTAAGAAGAAATTTAGTGAAATTTCTCTCAGTAATAGCAAAAAGTAAATGAACACTTTTCCATCCAAAATTATCAACTTAAAATAGTGATGTGTTATGTAGGTATACGCGAGTACTAAGTATTTACTCCAATATTTGCGAAAATTGTATATATATTAGTATGAACATAATGTGATTTTAAGTATATGTTTCTTTCCAGTGAAATTAATAAATAATTGCTTTTTATAAGCAGCAGTCGTTCAAAAATACAGTAAATAACACAAATTTATCTACATAAACTTACTAGCACTATCAATACGTATAATTTTTATTATAAAAACATACTAAAGTACACGCACAAGTTTATTTAATGGAATTTCGAACTATTGCAACGAAAGAAATATTCATATAAGAGTTTTTCTCGATCTTAACGGATTATTTTGTCTTTTTATTGATTTCACTATGATTTTGTGTCAAATCGCGCTGTCTCTATTCTAATGTGAGATCTCGTCGTATCAACAAAACGTTTGTAATTCTCTAAAACGCAGAATAAGTCAAAAAATGTATCCTTATTGTATGTACTTTTGTTAGATTTGGGTAATAACCAATATATTATTCTATGGATCATCCCACAACAATGTATATCATGCCAATCGTAATGAAAATTTCTTCTTAATGTAGAGACTTCTCACAAACTACAGAAGCCTGGCACTGTGTAGAGTCAAAAATATATTTTGACCGAGCTTACATTAAATAAAATATTTGATTTTTAAAAAATCATTTACTTCATATGCATATGTAGATCTTAAATAATTGGAATATTTACTGCTATTATGTGAAGTGTCGAGAATCTACGTACTTATAGTTTTTACATCACCTCCAATCGCTTCGGCATCCTGTGTCCCTGATATACTAGATGTTTTGCTACTAAATTAATTTTCTTTATACGTAATATTTGATTAATGCTGATCCTAAGCTTAACAAAAATAGTCATAAACATATTTAATAGCTTTAAATATTTGCAATAACTTAATATTTCTCAAATTTTGTAAAATATTTTAATTTTTAGCTTCTTTTAGAAAACTTGATTCCTAATCGTAAACACAAAACAGCTGATTGGATAATTATTGAAAGTAAAAATTTTACTATCAAGAATTTTCAACAATTTTAAAGTCTCTCAATCTTTTGCTCTCTTTTGTGGCTCTCTCGTTGATAGTTTTTCGAGTTAATGAACACTTTTCTATCAATAATTGTTAACAATTTTTAGTAAATGAACAGAGCTGCTGTACACTAACATTTCACATAAATGTATTCAAACATTGTAACAATGTCATCTGGCGTAGCGATGCCATCTTATATTTATTACATCATTATAGCCACAAAAATGGTTGAGCAAGAAACTGCCATTAGACGTAGCGATGCCACAGACCATCAAAAACGGCGAACTGACCACGCCAGTTATAATAATGCCCAATATATTAGCGGATAATTAAGAGTTGTTTCTTTTTAAATTCCATTTATATATAAAATTTCACAATGTGTAACTGAATGCTAACTGACACTAACAGGCAGTTATCTAAAAATGTATTTTACAATGAATGATTACAATTTAACTGACAGATGGTAACCGCAAAGTTGCTGTTAAATTTAACTGAACAAATTCTTCTGGTTAGTATATTAATGGTGACTTCAAAAAGAAACCAAAATGAGCAAATATTACAATCAGCTCTTATATTTATTTTAATATTTATAATCCAAGTAGAGTAAAATCTAAAAAAATTGTACTTGAACGTCGAAATCATTTCTCTTTCTCTAGTGAATAATTTAGAAAAAGATTTAGATTATTCAAATCTCAGGTAAAGAACATTGTCGATTCCATAGGCAATGATGTAATGTCCGCAACGAGCAGGTAAGTTCCTTCGTTATATCTATATCTCACATGGTTAATGCATTTTGAATAATGTTCCTTTAAATAAAAGAAATCGTGCTTTATCTGCTACGTCACAGTCAGTTTTCTAATTGTTGTAGGAGATTATTGCGACTGCTTGTCGTGTTGTATAAAAGTTTCTGAGGCAATCGCTAGATCATAAAAAAATTTATACAAATGCCGCATTTTCAAGAGCTCATGACAAAATCAGCTTCGCAGTTTCACAATATCTTCCCGTTTCCTAAAGTAATAGGAGCAGTAGATTGCACACATGTTAAAATACAATCTCCAGGTGGTACTGATGCAGAAGTCTTCAGAAATGGCTAGGGCCATTTTTCATTTAATGTTCAGGTGAGATATGCAATATTTATGTAAATATGTATATTTCATTACCAATTATATTGTATGTACTTTTCTTAGGACATTTGCAACTAAAACCTGGAAATAACAGATTTAGTGACAAGGTGGGCTGTGTCGGCACATGACAGCTATATTATAGTCGAGTTAAGACCAAGTTTGAAAATAGAGAATTTGGATAATTTTTACTTTTAGGTGATAGCGGTTATGGTTTCAAATCGTATTTGATGACACCGCCAGCAAATCCCAAACTGATGGAGAAAAGCTTTACAATGAATTACGAAATGCCATATAACGTTGTTTTGTAGTTTTGAAGCGTCGTTTTCCGGTATTGTCTATGGGAATAAGACTGTCGCTTACCACTAGCATGGCAGTTGTAGTGGCATGTGTAGGCTTGCATAATTCTAGCAGACAACATAAAGATGACAGTGGTTTTGATTATATTGTTGTCTCAATTTGTCACTATTTTGAAAAAATATGAAAATGTAAATTAACTATACATGCTGAAATAAAAATAAATATATAAATTCGAAATAAAATGCACTGAAGAAAGTCTTTTGAAAAACGTTAGATATTTCTGTTGCAAAGAGAAGTGTTTTCAATATGAATTTCGAATTTGAAGCCTTTAGAATCTTTTTAACTCGAAAAATCAAAAGTGGGCCCACTGTGATTAATTGTCTGGCTGCATGGAAAAAATAATTGTCGACGAGGTTTCATATTGACTCTCAGGGCTACTTTGCGGCAGTTCAAGCAGTAAAAAGGCGAATAGAGTAAGGAGAAACTACACCTTCTTTATCTGTAGTACCCCATAAAAGACGAAGTGATTTCAAAAACACCTTAGGCGCTAAATTAGCGCCTTGCTGTTGGAGTGCCTTCACATTGCAGAAAAGAAATAATAATAATAAATGGAAATATTAATTTTTTAAGAGTTGGTATGTTGGAAATAATTTTTTGCACCACCAAGTTTTTTTAATAAAGACATAAAAATGAATGTAAATAAAAACAAAATCGTATTAAAAACTTCACCAATTTTCTCATAATTTTTTAACAAATCTTGAGTTATATCCTTATAACTTGGGCCCCTGAAATCTCCTAAAAAGCCTGATACAACAAATTTTTTCGCATCAACTTTGCTTTACTTTGACTAAGCAAAAATAACAGTCTATGTAGTGGGTCGTAGACTCACGCAAAATTGTTAAGAAATCAAATGGAGCGACAGCGGTATAGTGAATTAGCTTAATATTCTGAAGACACACTTCTTAAACGCAAAATTAAGAAATGCAAAATTTACTTTGCGTTCGACATCCACATAGTGCAACGAGTTTTGCAGGAATTTCATACAGTACTTGGGATCCTAGATTCCAAAATATTTTTCGTATTGACCTTAAAATGCAGTCAAAATGCATTTTGTTATTGGCTTGACAAATTTGACGGCTGCGTAAAACAACTTGCTTAGGTTGTTCTGGAAAAGAAATTCACGTTTTTATTTTGGTTAATATGAGTTCTGCATTTCAAGAGAATCAAAACATCAAGCAAACAATTGAAAATTGTGAACTGTCAATGTTTATAACTCGTTTTTAAAATTTTGCGTATTTACTTCCTTTGGGTTTTTGATTTAATAAAACCGAATAGTGGTTTAATGCACTAAATCTTCTGAAGCTTTATCATTTTTGCACCAATCTTGACTTTTTACGGCGCAAAATGTTTGTACTGAAATTAGCTAATATCCTATGTAAAAAAGTCTTAACGTTTTCAAATGTTTGATTAAAAAAACTTAAAACATCATCTTTTTTAGAAACGCAAATAACAGTTATTTGGTTATATCTCGAAAATTGTTCAAGTTTCGATGATTTAGATTTTAGCGAACAATTTCACATTAAGATTGATTGTCAGCTACATTTAGTCAAATAACTGTCACGTAATGTAATATTCTAAGGGGGTCAGCATTTGCATAGTTCGTTTGAAGGCGCTCAAGATGAAGTGGTGTATAGTTTATAGAGGAATATTAAAGTTTATATTTTTTACCAGGAATTCTGAATAAACTGAGCAGTTTATCAAGTTTACTAAAAAAGCTACTTGAAGTATTATACGTCTAACTTCCAAAGTTGGAAAATTTTTAATAGATAGTCTTCTGGAATTCGGGGAAAGATTTAGGTTTGACTTAAATGTAGTGTTTCAGAGACAGAATAAAGGAAATTGTTTTTGAACAGACTCAATAAAGTTCTTCAAATATAGGCCTTACTAGATAGAGATGTGTATAATCGCTTAGTTATTACAGCATCCGTAAATTCTTCAGCCCAACTTTGATGCTTTGCTCATCGTCATGATAATATGCCTAAAACTAAATTTACAGTCGAGCAGAATGCCTAAATAGTTAAACTCCGTAACTAGTTCAATTATAAGAGACACTTATCATGCCAATTATGTGAAAATCGCATACGCTTGCATTTTATTAAGATACAATGAAAATATTATTTTTCATTAAGTCAACGTATGAAGTTCATTGACAAGAATTCATTATTATTTTTCTAAAAATACGATGATTCCATACATTTTTTCAATGAAAGCATTAATTGAAATTCAATATGAACTTTTGTTTGCGTATGAACGGTACATTGGAAGCATTCATTACACTGTACAACAATATCAAACTTTTTCCAAAATTACAAGGTCCGACCTATAAATTTTGATAGAGGAGACAAAACAAAAAGACACGTATATCGGCGTTTTGAAAGTTTACATCTGAGTTTCATTTGAGGGGGCAAAAAAGTTTCCTAGCTCTGGCACATTCTTATTGTTAATCGGCATAAGAATTCATGTGATCCTTACATTTTAGGTATAAAACGTGTTCAAGTCTTATTGCAAAGAATAGCAATCTTGGCATATATGAGAAATGTGACTTTTGCACATACATTTTTGGCAAAAATCACATTGACTTTTAAATTTCAAGTCTCAAGTGAATGGGGACAAATGCAGCATCTCTTATTTTTTGTTTTATTTTGGGTACTGGTGCTAACCCCCTCTTTAAAGATTTGGGTAAGGCTAAAATTTGTGACCTTACCACTTGATGACCACGAATTAGCGACAATCCAATATCCTGTAAAAACTCGAAACGTTTTATAGTTTTATTGGGAAAGTTACTTGCAAAAACCACTAATGAATTAATACCAGATGTGTTGATAATATGGTAAAATACTTTTAGAGGCCATCAAAAACTTATTCTGGATACATCGTAAGTACCACACATCTAATCTACAACATCTACGCCTCCTTTTGTCATGTTGTAGAATAAAATATTGCCTGGTTGTGGTTTATATGGTTGCACCATAGTAATAGCGTTATCGTACTTAGTTGACAGAATCAAGACATTCTTGTTTTTCTTAGGCCAATAACCGGTAAGCCTCATATTTGTTTAAGCATAAGAAGCAAACAAAATTGTGCCAATATTTCGCTTAAGCTTAAAGCAATCAGGAATTTCAAATAGTGGAATACTCGTGTACCAATTATCAGTAGTAATATTCCTACCCGACGCTTTCAGTAGCTCACATAAGCGCATAACAATGCCTTCGCCTGTGTATGTTCAGCCTTCTGGCTGAATTCCTAAATATGGCTCAAGATCAAAATTTTGTGCGCTAATTAAATTCACTCGTTCGCTCTTGTGTTTTTTCTTTACTGATTACTCAGTGAATAGAATGCTATGTGAAATAAAAATATTTTTACACCTCAACTAGATTATAAAACAAAGTAAAAACCGTTATAACTGTTCAATTTAACAAACTATGTACGTGTAATTGAACTAAATTTGTGCTAAAGAGAATTGAAAAGTGCTTATTTCTGCTAACGCGGATAGTCGCGCGGTGCAAAAGACAACCCAGCAAAACTTGAAAGTGGCAGCTATATTCAGCTATTAGAAAAACTGGAAACAAGACCTGTTGGAAAAAAAAGATTTTTACACCCCGCGCGAAATTTACACCCCGCGCGAATATTGGCGGGTTAAAAAGCAAACAGATAAACAAATTACTACATTTTTTCAGTTTTTATTCAATAAGAAACGTTTTATTTATTGTTACAATAGTAATTTGTTAATAAATCCAGTGTAATAAATGCAAAAGTTTGTTAAGCTATGTCGAATTTTTTATTTGAAAAAAATAGTTTTAAAACATTTTGGCAGTACATGAAAAACTTAAAAGAAATAAATTGAAATTCGACTAAGAATAATATAAAAATCGTCAATGTGAAAGCTTTTTTTAATGAATGAGTGTTTTGAGCCAATGAACTTTTTCATTAAATCGCTCATTATTTTGTATACCATAGATTTAAAAGTACACAAAATATTGATAAATAGAAATGAAGTATGTAAAATTTTGTAACCTTAAGCCGATCTGAAAGAATATGAAATGAAAGGCTGATACAAATATACCTGAAGGCAAAGCTCTCTGTAAATATTAATTTCCAATATAACACACATACATTTTTTTGTATACATTTATATATGCATGCAATATATTCAAATTTTCAAAATATGGCCATGTGTATTTCGATATATGACAATAATAAATACATAGATTTTTGAATTCATGCTTAGATACTAAATAAATGAATTTCAGATTGACAATGATTTTGGTGCTCTATTTGGCAATCGTTCAGGCGTTCCGGTGGATATATAAAAAAATAACCGGCCATTAACCAACCTAGCCATTTTTTTCAAATGGGAGTAGATTATTGATTTGTTGTGTTAAACGTCTCTTTTACTTGCTGCGACAGGATTTTTTCTGTTCTCCATGATAAGGAAAATATTATTATTAAGGCGAGTGGATTTTCGAGTATATTATAAATGGTAAATCGAAATTTTATTTTTTTTAATTTGAGCAAAAGTGATATAATGTAGATACATATGTATTTAGCTAGATTTTACTAACTTTTTAATAAAATATTATTATACAACCACGTATATACTTGGTATATACATACATACATATTTACGTATGCATCTATGAATCTTTGACACAGGGTAAAATTTTGAAGAGGATGGCTTACTATAAATAAAATAACCTTTGCATAGTCGTAACAGTCAGTAGTGTACATACATATGTTAGATTAGTTCTTAAATTGAAAGCAAATGTATTACTCTCTTTATAAAATTCTGCTCAAGTTCCGTCTTCATTAAGCAAAAAAAAAATATATTAATTCTTTTATTTCTTGGTTAACATCTCTATTAATAAATAAAAAATTGTGTATCATTAGTTTTATTAAGACATCAAACTAAGCCCTCAAAAAACTTGGTTTTTTTCGTTTCTTTAATTTTTTTTTTCATATATTATGGATTGGTGTACCAGAGATGGTAACATTAGTACCATTTCGGATACATGCAACTTACAAGCAAGGCAATGCCACACAGCGAAATAACCTAATACGAAGAACGTTGCCACTAGTACATACTATCGTATTTGCTCAAGACGATACAAAACATCATAGTGTGTTCTCAGCTAAAAAGTTTATATGCCGAACTATTTAACAGAGCATTATAAATAATTTGTGTATAACAAAAATACATACACAGATATTGATAAAATATATAGAGTTTTATACTCCACGAAAATGAGAAACAATTAAGAAAAAGCGATATAAGGTAAATCAGATCCACCATCATTTTACGGACAGAGATCAACTATATGAGCTTGTCCTCTAATCATGTGTTCTATACGGATTCTATTTACGTACAAATATTTGGGAATCCACAAAATTAATGAGCTGGAAATCACAATCACTTTATCTAAGGTTCAATTGGACGTGTCATAACCATAACAGCTCCTTTAGCTTGTGTCAGAAATAAACTTGTATATGATTTTCCTGCTTGAGGTTCAAAAGGCTGCAGCTGTTATGGTTTGACGCATCTAAATGAACCTTTAAAAGAAGCAGGAATACAAAGAAAATCTCCAGATATGTATTTTTCATACATATGCTCCTCAAACTCTTTTATATTCTTTTTTGAAGCTGCCTGAATGTTCTCACAAAGAAATCTATAATAAAAAATATTTGCTTCATTCTGCTTCCAGCCTCTTAAGTTTTTGACAGTTCATTTCATTTTGTTTGTGCAAAAATATTGTTTTACTGGTTCAAAGTTAAAAAATGTATTATTTTATTTTGTACTAATATAATCTAAAGGGCATTTTGATCAAATATACCCAGTTTCTCTTATGCTTCTTCACACCGAAGCATTTAATATAAAGATATATGAAACAATACTATTTACGATTGACACAACAAAAAGAACTTCCTGAGTACAAACAGCTTCGTAACAAATGTCGTCAAACTGAAAAGAGTTACTACAGTAAAATTAGGTGTTCCATAAAAAGAGGTCAAAAATCGAAATATTAAACTTAAATTCATTTGAATATGTTTAGTTTTATTTAATTCTGTAACAAGCCAATTAATGTGTTTATTACACAAATCCGATATGTTTCTTTTATTATATAAGAAATCCAACTGGCTTTTAGAACACAATTATCAAAAATCCTAAGATTTCTCCACACACAGCAATTTCACTCTTACAAATTAGGTAAGTTGCAAATAAGTTTTTATGTATATCAGCAATATTTCATTTCTTCGTCAAATAAAATCCCAATTCTGGCAACGGTCGTCTGCAGTTCGATTTAAGCCAGTGATGCCCAAAAAATTTTTTCTTGTGTATTAGTGAGTAAGAGAAAAATAACAAATTGAGAGAATGTATTTATTTACAGCCAAATTATAATGTTAGTAAGAGATTGAAAAACAGAAAAATTATATTGATATTAAAGCTGGACTCACCCATGGTTTCAGAACGATATTGACGTTCGACAACATTTCTAGTTTTTTGAGAGTATGCTCTGAAGCGATTCACCCACTTCGCGCATTTGTTCTGCAACATCAAGGCTACCATGTGAAATAATTTTGTAAACTATGTGTGTGAGTTTTACAATTGGGCAATATCACTATTTATTTAATTTTATTTATAACAGTATTCACCAGTTATATATTTTTTAATACAAAGCAAATGCTCTTTATTTTATTATATACACAAACAATACGAAACAAGTGTGTTGTTATACATATACAAGTATAAAACAAGTTCTGTATTTAACTATACATATGTACATATAATATGCTGTGGCATCTCAATTCTACTGCACTTAAGAAATTAAACTTTCTGGCAGCACAGTTGCGATGTTTTGGAACGTGAATTAAAATTAAACCAATTCAGGTTCCGAAACACGTTACTCTCTTTTGCTCTCCCTCCCTAAAACAGAAACGTCAAACTACATATAAAAAAAACTGTTTCAGAACGTGAAATTCGTTCTGAAACCATGGGTGAATCCAGCTTAAGAAGCAAACATATTAATATATGGAAGTACATATTTTTAAATAAAATAATTCAACTTAATTTTTTAAATTTTAAATCAAAATACTCAATTATGTTGCGCATAAATTTTGTTTAACAAAAACAAAACAACTTATTAGTATAATTCATTATAAAAAATCAAAAAAGTTTCTCGAAAAATAAAAGATTGCAATTGTGAATCTTATATAAACGATTCTAATCATATAATTATAAAAAATAAAAACAGCCGCTACGCATGCGCATTCATCGCTTGTTCATTGAGGACTAAATGAAAGAGCATTAACATTTTATTGATGGTCGCACAACATTTTTTGAGTGTGAACCTGAAAAAAAGTAACAAAGCATTCGCTAAACATGTACACTTGCCAACGACTAAATGAAAGAGCATAAGAATATGTGTGAGTTCTCTCCAAACAATTGTTTCATGAGCTGGGCATCCCTGATCTAGAGTGAACAACATATTTTGTGTCTCCTTCTTTCAGACAAAAAAAGTAGAAGGCAGGCTGAAGCAACGTGAGCCAGTGGCAGACATGTTGTGGGTGCGCCATTTGTTGCCACAATATATGTAATTCTTTTTCTTAAAAAATATTTGCTTTGTTTGGCTTTCATGTTTGGTTTTTTTTTTTTAAATTTATTTTTGTAAACAAGTTCTTCCACCTATTGACGTAGCTCCGCAGCATCATCACAAGAAATATATTTACAAACCCAAGCAAATGTAAACACGTTGCCGAGTAAGAAATAAAGTATGTATGGTTTTTGAAAAAGAAGGAGGACTGAATGACTATACAAATCCGACCAACAGGTCTTTTATACATATTTATCTCTAATTTGGTGTTTGATACACATTTAACACTAGACATACCAATATGAAGACCCAACTTAGTATGTATGGATTAGTGTGTTATAAAGTTAAGTGTTATATACATATGCTCCTAGCTGATTTTGGAATACCTTTATCCCACATAAATTCAAATTTAGGAGAACAAAAACTTGTGCATATTCAACAAAACTGTTTCATATGAAAATTGAAGACTATATGTATGCAATAATCGTGTATCTACTCATCTTTTCGAAAATTTTCACAGTCCTATTCATAAACAATTTTTAATAGTTTAATAACACCATAACAATAGAAGATCGCTAATTGTGTATTCATTAACGTAAAATAGCTTAGGTATATAACGTGTAAGGCTTTTAGCCTTCTTTAATCGTATAATAAACAGATTTCTCATTGTTGATTTTGCAGTAGTGTGAGAGATTTTATAATTTTTTTAGAATTTTAAAAGTAAAATTTTATGAACATTAACCCTGCCCAATGTTGCCTACAGGCAACATTTTACGTTTATGCTTATAAGTTGGTTTATTTTTTCAATATATATTTTTTTACTTTACGTAGCTTAAGGTTTGGCGCAAGCATTAAGCTATTCGTTTTATTTGAAACCGTACATTTGTTCATTTAGTAGCCGTTCTTCGTAGAGTGAAATATTCAAATTTGGTTTGTGAAAAAAGTGTGTTTAAAAAGTGTTAAAAAATTAAATAAATACTTCATTGTAAAACTAAGTGAAAAATATAATTTAAGGACGGTAAGGAAGTGATTTGAAAAAAAAAAATTCTTCTCAAAAGTTGTTAGTTTTCTTACAATAGTTTTTTAAAACTAATGTTGTCTCTAGGCAAGATTGTTCAATTAGGGTAATATCTTTGGTTTCAAAGTTTCACACTTAGTAAAGTGGAAGTATGAAATATCTTTCTTCCTAAGAAATGTTGGGTAAAGGTTCCCTGATGATCTGCATTAGCGCCAGTGAAATGCGCATAGGAACTAGCTAAAAACCCCCCAACTGATCAATTTGAATTTTTTTAATAAGATTTTGGGAAAAAACAACTAGCACATAATTAAAATTAAAGAGTTAAAAAGAAAACCCCAATATATAAACTAATTTAAATATGCAAGTGCTTGTGCAAAATAAAACAACTTATGTTGTCAACACTCTAAATAAATTGTTTTTATATTAAAACAATTACTGTTCTTTATTTCTCTTACACCTACAATTTGAGTCGGCATAAAACCAACCAGTTGTAGAATAAAAGTACGAAAATAAAAAAAGGAAAATTGATCAGTGAGTTCTTGTTGTGTCTTTGATATTTTTTTTTCAAAGCTTCTCACTATATGGAAGTATGAAATATATGTCTAGTTATTCTAAGAAATGGTGAATAAAGGTTCTCTGATGATCTGCATTAGCCCCAGTGAAATGCGCATAAGAACTGGCTAAAATCGCTCAACTGATCAATTTGAATTTTTTTAAATAAGATTTTGGGAAAGAAGAACTAGCACATAATTAAAATTAAAATATTTCAAATGATGTTTATTTGTTCATGAAAATTTTATTTACATGCGCTCAAAAGGAAAAAATAAAAAATTTTTTATTTCAACTGGGAGGATTCTGCCGATAAGGAAAATGAAGAAGTTACCCATTTGATATGACGCAAAGCTAACAACGGTCTACATAGATATAGATTCAGTTAATCCAACCTAAAAAAATTTATGAAATGGTAAAACCAGAAATAGAACTTGATATGGGAGGTTGTGATACTTTGCATGGCTTCTTTGTGCTTATGTCTAATTCTCTATCTTTTCTAATTGGAGTATTCACACTGTGTGATATTTAGTCATATTTTCATAAGGTGCTAATATATTAGACCAGTTTAAAAAAGTTGTTGTTGTGTAGCATACAAATAAGTCATAATATAATAGCACTATTTCAAGTATATTTTTTTGTCATGAAATATCTCTAGAGATCTGAGTAGAATGGCTGAAAGTCTTTAAGCGAGACGGCGATAGTATATGTTTGCCGCCGTTACTTATACATATATGATTCACGACTAAAATGTTATTCATACCTAGTATGTCTGTAGATTAAATCACATTTTTATAACATTACAAAATTAAAAGAGAACTAAATCGCAAAAACTGATAAGTTTTTATCGTTTAACTTACGTATCTGGCAGCCACTGAACGTTTTTCCGTATGCCTCCGCAATAAATGTGTATTCAGCTAATATCAAGGCAGCAACTGTTTTAGTTTATATAAAAATATATATAGCGGACCAAGTTATGACGGGTTGTTCACACTTGTAATCTTTCTTGCTACTGTTTTATGACTTATGACTACAGTGTAAATCCCCCAAATATCTTTCAGTAATCACTTTATATGTGGCAGAGTGATGCTAACAGAAATGATGTTTGTGAGTGTGCTAGAACACACGAGTCTAAATATGCTGGGACAACATTGCAGTTTGATGGCATTTTCGGTGAGGGGAGTGGTTTTTACGTGGCATAATTTTTCATCCAGCTTCATTCCCGCATTAGTAGAACAAAACTAATATATACGCACTTATGAAAGCAAAGAAAACACAGGTTCTGTGTTTTATATTATACAGAGCGTTTTTCAATCTTCAGTTGTCGTTCGGTGCGTCAACATGAATATGAAAACAAAAGGGGTTGATCGCGGAAACAAACAGTAAAACTAATAAAAGAAATTCATAAAAGTTTTTGCAGTAATTTTTAGTAACTAGTAAAAGTAATAATATTTTGTTACAGAAAATTTCAGCAATATTTTACTGAAATTACTTAAATAAATTTTAATGGTCGCATGAATAACCAAAAACTTCTATTGGTTATATGAATGTACCTTTGAATATTCACTTTTCAGGTTTGTGCAAATTGCACTACTTACTTTTTTTGTTTGTTTATTCGTTTTAAAAAAACTATTATATATAAACTATAAAAACATTAGTTAACAATACGTACGTTAACAATATATGTACGTATACAATTTTATGCCAGATGCTTTCATTCCGTGTGTTTTGAAAAGAACAAAAATTGTGCAGACTAAAAAATGTGGTCGTGTATACTAGCGCAGTAGGTAACTAATTACTTCGGAGCTGCCATCTTAGCACTTCCTGCTAGATTAGGCAAATATTAGGTTTGATCCCATACTCTACATAGGAAGCCCGCGGGATCCTAATCTTACGGAAAACTGTTCCCGTACTCAAAGTTTGGGCAAGTGAGAGAGATTGCGAGAGAACAATATTCTTCTTCTTCTTGCACGAAATAGCACGCAATATATCTTCGGGCAGATTGGGAAAACAGTCAAAGGGTCAGCTGTTTTAAGAATATATACAATTAAAAACTGCAAAAACCTATTATTATAAGATTTTAAATAAAAATTGTAATTAAATGAAAAGTAAATGGCGATTAAAGTAAGTACTGCTTGACCTTAACTTACATGCACACACCATATACCATGTATTAATATGTTAAAACACTTAAACGTTTTCTTTTCGTAAAGAATTTGGACTTTTTGTGTTCCAGTACTCTTGTACATTTTTAACTATATGTGAGAGAATATTTTGCTTACTCTCACTTTACCGAACTTTACCTAAAAAGTACGGGATCAAACCTATTATTTCATTAAGAATTTCTAAAAATACTTACTTTAAATATTTAGAAATTTCAACACGTTTATTTATTTAAAAACTACTTTAAATTTCGCATAATAATATAATGAAATTTGAATAAGAAGTTATCTTTGGAGTGTTCATTTCAAAACATTTGCAAAACAAAGCAGAAACAACTGTAGGTATGGTTTGATATATATATATATATATATATATATATATATATATATATATATATATTAGCGAGCCCCCTGCACGCTTCGTAGTGCAAAAAAGAAAAAAAAATTAATTCGAATTCATTCTAATCAGTGATAAACTGCTTTTATTGTAATGCTCTGTGGTAAACAACATTTGTTGTTTTTCCATTTTCGGTGAAAATATACAAAACCAGTAGTCCATGTCCATGTGAGAAAACTGGATACACTAAATTCAGTCCACAAATTTCTAAAGATTGGCCTTGCGCCTTATTAATGGTAATCGCAAACGCAAGGCGAACAGGAAACTGAAGTCGTTTAAATTCAAATGGTATATCATCGTTAATATTCCAGTCAAAATAGTAGCTTCAATTACATAAGCAATAAACCTTTTAATAGCAAGTCTTGTACCATTACACAAACGGGGTTGATTGATATTACGAAGCATAATAATAGTGGCTCCAACTTTCTATTGGAGATTATGCGGAGGCAATCCTGGTAAGTCCAACGAATTCTAAACTTCTGTTGGATAATTCAAAACATCTCCTTCATTCATAACAGTATCGACAAACTTGTACAACACCTCATCGCCAGGAATCTTTGATTGTATAGTCATGTTTAATTCAGTAACATCTTTGTTCTTTGCCGCTAAAATCGCTCTGGCACTCAACCATGCATGGCATGTATATTGTTGTGCTGTTAGTGAAGCACATTCAATCAATTCCTCTTTTGACTGTGCGAAACGGCAAAAATCATTTGGTAATGTTATCAATCCAGTGTCATCAATAGGCATTGCACCGTTCCCAATTTTCGGCAATTGCTTAGAGAACTTATCAGCAGATGGATCATTCTGCAACTGAACACGAACGTTGATAGTGAGTTTCGATATTTTAACAAAACTCCATAAATATGAAGACTTTAAGCAAGCGTCAATTTCATCGGCAGCTGCCGATCTAGAAATGACGGGCAATGTTTGCCTAAAATCGCCTGGCAATAAAGTCAACGCTCCACCAAAAAACTCAGAGTTATCTCGGAGATCTTTCATTGTTCTTTCCAAAGCTTCAACAGATTTCTTATTCGCGTACTCAAGCATATGACGTGGGCTGTGCATGGACCGTGTATCATATTTTGCACAACAGCATCATATAATTCAGGATCACTTATTTGATCTCGAATTTCAGAACATATAACATTCTCAACTTCATGCCATGTGATATTTTTCACCAACCATATTGAAATGTGAGAGTGTGGCAAACCACGCTTTTGCCACTCCACAGAATACATCCAGAACTTCACTGCACCAAACACTTTAGATTTCACGCTAAAACCCATAAGCGATTTCAATTTCTGTTTAAAAACACGGGAAGTGATATCATGGCGGTCGATAGGACTTTGGCCAGCGAATAAATTATCTTTAATGTCACTCCATTGCGGATTACACGTAAATGTTATAAATAAGTCTGGTCGACCGTAATGACGCACATAAGTCATTGCATCCTGCGCGTACTCATGCATATGACGTGGGCTGTGCATAATATATTTAAATATTTATGTTTTTAGTGTTGTATTTATATGTAATTTATTTCGTAGATCTCCGAAGTTGTGATTTAGAAAAGCTAAGTATATAAATTAAATTAATGGTTTCATCAAAATTTAATTGTAATGAACTTAAAAACAAATTGTATTCCAGTTTTTCAAAATATTAACTCAAATATTTTGAAATGATTACAGTGTTCATAAAATTGCTAAATTCATAAACCAATACACATACAGAAACTGTATTTACATAAAAACCTTGGTATTGACGTCACCATTCATATAAATTTTGCAGAAACAAAATCGGTTCACGCATTCCGGAGAACATCAATTACTAACACAATGCAACTTATTTTTATATATACATATATATATACACATATATATATATATATATATATATATATATATACATGTATATACATATATATATATATATATATATATATATATATATATACATATATATATATATATATATATATATATATATATATTTATATATATATACATATATATATATATATAAATATATATATATATATATATTTATATATATATATATATATATATATATATATATATATACATATATCAAAAAGGTTCTTCTGAAAAATGCAAGAATGAAGAAAATGAAAACAACTTTATTGGCATTTTGAGTATCTTTAGTAATTTAAAATGTATATATCTAGCCTTTTTGGCTATATGGTCATATATATGTATATATATATATATATATATATATATATATATGTATATATGTATATATGTATATATATATATATATATATATATATATATATATATATACATATATATATATATATATATGTATATGAATATATATATATATATATATATATATATATATATATGTCTATATACACCCTACATTGGGAGCCCGCGGGATCCTTATCTTACCGAAAACTGTTCCCGTACTCAAAGTTTGGGCTAGTGAGAGAGATTGTGAGAGAATAGCTTTCAATATATCTTCGGGCAGATTGGGGAAACAGTCAAAGGGTCAGCTGTTTAAAAAGATAAACAATTAAAAACTGCAAAAACCTATTATTATAAGATTTTAAATAGAAATTTTAATAAATTAAAAGTAAATGGCGAATAAAGTAAGTACTGCTTGACTTTAACTTACATGCACACATCATATACCATGTATTAAAATGCAAAACACTTCAACGTTTTCTTTTCGTAAAGAATTTTGGCTTTTTGTCTTCCAAAAACAAAACAAATCAAAAACGACTGAAGGTATAATTGATATATATATATATATATATATTTGGTAATATACGTTATTTATCCAATAAATAAGAATAGCTTAGGATTTCGTTGAATGTGTGCTATTTATTTAAACCAAACTAAATTTACTTAAATGCAAAATGTAATTGAGTTACATATGAAAACGATCTTAAACGTGTTGTCGTGTCGAAAGGAACGAAAGAATTCAGCTTTTTATGTTCGTATTGCTGCAGAACATAAACGTCATTTTCTAGCACCCGAGTAGTTGGTGCATCGAGTAGCCGGTATCATAACGGTGATGCCACAGCATTCCCCCCGTCGAAGGGGGCTCATCTGAACCTCAGAGGAACCGTTGTAGGGATGCGTAAGCGAAGGCCGTATCGAGTCGTTGCGGACGAAGACGTGGTATGGACCGTCGTAGGGATGCGTAAGCGAAGGCCGTATCGAGTCGTTGCGGACGAAGACGTGGTATGGACCGTCGTAGCGATGCGTAAGCGAAGGCTGTATCGAGTCGTTGCGGACGAAGACGTGGTTTGGACCGTCGTAGGGATGCGTAAGCGAAGGCCGTATCGAGTCGTTGCGGACGAAGACGGGGTATGGACCGTCGTAGGAATGCTTTCTGAAGGTAAATCTTTGAAAAAATTTTCTTACCTCTCAGATTTGTAGGAATTGCTGACGAAATAGAAGATTTTGTTGCTGAACCATACGGCGTGAGCTTGGTGATGTCAGCGAATTGCTCCAAAATGTCGGCGTAAGAATTATTCGTGTCGTACGTTTTGATGACGGCTGTTTCGAAATGCGATGAGGATGTTAGTTGTGAGACGAGTCCGGTTATGTTGTCGATCAGGCGGTTACGACGCAGGTCGATTAACAAATCGTAGTGTTTGATGAAATCGGAGCCGATTCGACGTTAAGGGCAGGACGGAAACATCGTGATCGTATCGAAAGTCTTTCAAATTTTTTGCTTAACTCAATTACAGCTGCACGTAGTTCGCTGATTTCGTTTGGTGCTTGCGACTGAACACGTTGAATTTGGTTCGGTGCCATGGCATCGACAAATGAATCGGCAGTTTTCGTGAATTCAGTTGTGGGGGCCAGACGAGGCAGCGACCACCGGCTGGGCACATTCAGGCAAACGTTTTGTGCAAAGGCCTTTTAATGCTGCTCAGTGGGTTTCGAGGTGTCATGAGACATATTTCTTAACCAATGTCACGCACACACTTTTTAATAAACGCAAAATGGCTAACAAGTTAACCCAGACACGTTGCACCAAAAAAACAAGATGGCGGAAATCCAAGTAAAATTCCAATGATTTGCAATTCTTTTTGTGAGAAATTTGCAAAAAGATTCCGTATGCAAATCGGTTCTAAAGCGGGGTCACCGATTTGGTGATTTACGTTATTTATCCAATAAATAAGAATAGCTTAGGATTTCGTTGAATGTGTGCTATTTATTTAAACCAAACTTAAATTTACTTAAATGCAAATATAATTGAGTTACATATGAAAACGATCTTAAACGTGTTGTCTTGTCGAAAGGAACGAAAGAATTCAGCTTTTTACGTTCGTATTGCTGCAGGACATAAACGTCATTTATATATGTATATATATATATATATATATATATATATATATACATATATATACATACATAATATATAAATCTAAAGCAATACTTAACAAATCAAGCAAAAACTATTCTGTTTGAAGTCCTCAACTGATAAAAACTGTTAAAATATTAACTTGCTTTTATTAGTTATAGTATTGAAAGCTAATGACAAGAATCTTGAACTTTTTAATGGTGGAACATATTAGCTTTTTCTGGTTATCCATTTAGCTTTTTTAATTTGACTTCATTTTGTAAGACTGAATTGCTGAAACACACATTTTTGTGAATGAGACTTTTAGTGTCTAGCAATTAAAAATGTCCGATACTAGTCAGCTTGCCATTATCTATGTTAAAAACACTCTCGTAACAATTTTCATTAACTTTTGATCTATAATGGTCATTATTACATCTTCTTGTTTGGATAACATAATAATGACCCTTATTCTGTGTTCAGACATGAATTAATTAATTGAGTTAATTTAGTGTTAATTGCGCAATTAAATCTCGTGTTCACACATACTCAATTCAGCTGATTCAATTAATATTTGACAGCTGAAAAAAAGATTGTTTTATTTGTTTCGTGAATATTCGTATTTGTAAATTTTAAAAATGGATGCAAATTTTGGTTTAAAAAAAAACTGTACTTGCATATAAGAGAAATAATGAGTCATTGCGATAGATTTTTGATTAAAAATTATCAGTGCTTAAAAAAAGGAGCACTGGACGATTTTACAAAGTTTGAGAATGCAGCAGCCTTTCATTATTCCAGCAAAATTCAAGTGAAAGCTCACCTTCTTCACCAGCCATTTGGTTTTTTTTTTTTTATTTATTTATTTATTCAGTCTGTTTGAAAATTCAGCTTGTTTCGTTTATATGTATGTATGTATATTTTTCGACATTGAACATAGTTCTTAACAAACACACAATGACCAGGGTTGCAGTTCGAGTTTCACACAATCATTGAGACAATTAACTACTAATTGCTCAATTTACTAATTGACTTGTTGTACGATAAATTGAGGTCAATTGAGGCCTTAATTGAGAAAAACGCCCTAATTGCGCAATTAAGGGGTATGTCTGAATACGGTATTTGTATTTAAATTCCCAAGGTGGAAAACGGTATGATACCGATTCATATATCATTGAATTTACATATCGGTATTTTAGTTGGCATTGAAACATAAGTATATCTGTTATGAAATGCCGGTATTCCATATTCCGTTTAAGTGTAGACCAACAAGTTAATTAGCGAAAAAAATGTTTTAAATTGGAGGTAGAACTTTTGTAAATGTAAGTTACAGCTGTAAAAATTAAATTAGACATGCAAAATAAAGTCGTTGTAATTGTTGTTCGAGCTAATATAAACTTATATAGATTTTGAAGAAGAACTTTTTTATATACACCTTATATCAATATGTTAGAAAATTTTTTTTTGTAATTTTATAATCTTTGTTAAACCAAAAACTTTTAATTGTAGTTTCTTTTATTTGCTATTTAATAAATAATAAATTACATATTCTATGTATGTAAATATATTCGTTTACTTCAATGGTATCGTAACTCAAAAAAACCTTCTTTGCACAAAATGCCTCTAAATTCTTGAATATATTACAACAATACATATAAATCTTTATATTAATTTTTCTCCCAGATATGAATTATACAACTTGCCGGTAATATTAAATATATATATATCTTATTGTGTGGCAATACCGCTAGCAAGTACCGACTACTTTTGAAAGATTATTTAGTTCGCGAAAAATTGTAGTGTCAAACGCACTTGTTTTTACCTTTTGAAAATATATGCAGCTTTTGTTTGTGAAAATATAAATTTGTGTTATAAAATAGTAAATGTAAGCATCTAAGGAAACAATCGTGCGAGCTGTGAGAAGACGGGCAAAAAACTTTTCAAGTGAAGAAAACCTATTCTAGGTGCTGCCATATTAAAAAATAAGAAAATATGGTAATATAAACATTAATCCTCCTGGTAAAACTTATCGAAAAGTCGAACTTTCCTTTAATTTACTGCACATATTTAGATTAAAGGAAAGTTATAATAATGAAAATGCATTTATCCGATCGATAAAATCTAACTTTAAAATAACATCAACTTTTACAAATGACCCTTAATTAGATAATCAGCAATAATATTATATACCACTTTACACAGACAGCGGTGATTGTTTATTTTTCAAGAATTATATTTCAGCAAATATGTTTTTCATTTGAAAATCATGCTATCGGAAATATATATTATTCTAAAGAACGCTTTTTAACATTTAAAAACCTTTTATATTATCAATTACACGGATCAACCCAAAATTTGACTTTCACTTCAAAGTATAAAATTTCGATAGTTTAGGTCGTAATTACACAAAAAAATTATATATGACATAGAATAGTTTGCTTTTGTATTTAGAACACCGAATAAACGATATTTTTTAAACTTTATGGTTTTAATATTTAATCGAAGATAGAACCATACACATATATACATACATTTATAATTTTTATTAAGTTTCTTTATCAAAATATCTCACAAAAAAGTGGAAAATAGCTTCAAAGTGTACATTTTTACTTTTTCTCCTATGTACATAAGTACTTTCTCTCATTAAACCCCAGATATAGTCTCCCATCATGTTTTCGTTGTATTGGCCTTGATAACGCTGTTCGAAGTTCATAATGTCCTGATGAAAACGTTCTCTTTGCTCTTCTGAATACGCTCCCATATTGTTTTTAAATTTATCTAAATGGGAATGGAGCATATGAACTTTTAATGACATCCTGGAGCCCATGGCATTAAAATTTTTTTGCATTTCTTCAACTAAGTTTTCGCAGTTTTCAGCTTTGTTATTTCCTAAAAATCCAAAAACTAGTGCTTTAAAACTGTTCCAACTTGCTTTTTGAGTACGTTTCAGTAACTTTGGAAATTCTTCATCCGCGAAAATTTTTCTAATTTGCGGACCAACAAAAACCCCAGCTTTAACCTTTGCTTCTGATAACTCAGGAAAAAACTTTTTCAAGTATTCAAAAGCTTCTGAGGTCTGATCGAGTTTTTAACAAATTGTTTCATCAACCCTAGCTTAATGTGCAGAGGCGGCATTAACACTTTTTCCGCTTTAACAATCGAATCATATTTTACGTTTTGTTTTCCGACACAAAGTTCTGTTCTAACAGGCCATGACCGTTGGATATAGTGCTTTGACTCCGCTCTGCTATCCCATAAGCACAGGTAACAAGGATACTTTGTGTATCCGCTCTGTAGTCCCATAAAAAATCCGACCATTTTGAAATCTCCAATCAGCTGCCAGTTATACCCATGATACTTTATCGATTTGAGCAAAATCTTAACACTTTCATAATTTTCTTTTAGATGTACTGAGTGCACAATTGGAAGAGATGGGAATTTATTTCCGTTGTGTAATAAAACAGCTTTTAAACTTTTTGTAGAGCTGTCAATGAATAAACGCCATTCGCTTGGAACACAAGGTATGGCAATTTCTTCGAACATACCTTTTATGTCGTTACGAAAACAAAGTCCATCTTCTTTTGTGAAAAATGTTCAGAACGTTTCATGCCTAGTTCGCTGATCCGTGATATTAACATCAGAGCGCAAATTCCACTGTTTTAAACGAGAGCCTAAAAGCTCTGCTTTATTTTTTGGCAAATTCAAATCCCTTATCAAGTCGTTAAAATCTTCTGTAGAAATAAGGTGGTGTTTGGGTTCATATTTCATGTCTCGAACTTTGATAAATTGACTACATATATAACAAAATGCATCAGCATCATATTTACACTTTCGCGACGACATTTTAATATTTTCTAGACATGTATAAAACACCTGATCTTTGTTTATCACTCGAGTGCCACCTGGAGGCACTGGGTGAATGTAAAAACCCTTCTCTGATCTCGCAGTATTTTTGAAGGTAAATTGAAATTTATAACAGAAAATGAGTATTATTACTATAGCTATCACAAAAGCAAACTTTATATCAAAAAAAGTTATTTCCCTTTCGTTATTATGTATAATTGACCGAAAAATCCTAATATAAACTTTAGGAAAAGCAACAAAAATTTTTTTGTTGAGTCGTGTTATTTAAGAAGAAACGAGAATATGTCACTTATTGTTTTACACTGACCTTAATAAATTTCTTGGTAAGGAATGAGAAAATAATTAGTTTGAAAATAACTACAGTCTTATTCATAAATATTAGTTATTTCAGGGTTATTATTATTAGTTCTGTTGTACTCGTATATCGAATTTTTCTCATTCAACCTTTAATAAAGTTAGTATTCATAAACGTTAAATAACGCATAATTATTTAATTAACGATACGGTAAATTTTGTTTTTTTGTGTTTACAAAACAGTTTTATCAAATTCAAATGTCCTTAAAATATATTATTCAATATTTACTCAAATATGTTTGAAATTTACTTTTAAAATTAGTAATTCAAAAGCCAAAATCAGATCTGAGAAACATATGGAATGTTATTATTAGTTAAACACTTAAGAACGAGATTTGTTTATGCAGCACTATTTTGGTATGATTAAGATATTAGTAATATTTAGAAAAAAAACTATAATAGCAACATAAAATAAATTTGAATGTTAATCTTATTTAAAGTTTAAATGGATAATGCAAAATATAACATCAATAACTTGGTTTGAGGAAGATAATGCGAGCACATAATATCCTGAGACAGAATTTTTTATATCAGTTCTTAGCAAGCACTTCAGCAAAATCAAAACAATTAAAGATCTCTTTATTAAACAGTTAAACAAGGGTAAAAGCTTATATAAAATGTATATTTTTGCAGAGGTTTGTCAACTTTACTTAAGCTGTTCTACGTCTAAGATTACACATTTAGCAAAATTCTACTTTTATACTATTATAAAACTGTTATATGTAGCTTTTTTTTTATTGTTTATTTCTTTATTCAAATAATTAAATTTAAACTATTATAAACACTAGTTAACAATAACAAATTCATTTATACAATGTCTCTAAATCGAGCGCTCTTGTATTATAAAGTAACATATATAATAATTTGCTTTTAACAAAAAAATAACAAAGTTTATATATTAACACAAAGTTAATATAATTTTTATATTATATATCATAATGAAAAGTTACAAAAACATTATTTTTATATCAGCAAAAAAAAAAAATAAATCAAGTTAAAGGGCTAAAAGATATCGAAAAACTTTATTTTGGTAGCCACCAAAACATTTTGGCATTAGATTTTTGTGCTAATTTTAGGTCCTTTTCTGATATACTGGTACTGTATCTCATATCTAATTGATTTAAATTACAATTAATTGTTTTTATATTTGCCCGTCTATAATTGTGATATAAGATGGGAACACCATTATCATTTTGGACAAAACCTTTACTATCCAGGTATATAAAAGCTTCTGGTGGAACAAATCCATTTTCTAAGGAGCTAGTTATGTATTCGTCCTTTGTGTAATAAGGAGCCATTATATAATTATTATCTGTACATTTACAACACCGAAAGACGTGATTTCATATCAGGTAGACTATAAAATTATCTATACGAATAATATTTGCATTATTGTACAGAATTTTATTAGAAATGTATTTAGTGAAGTCACTATTTGCAGATCTGTAAAGTGAAGTGCATGCTCTTAAGCATTTCCTCTCAAATATTCTAACTAGTTCCATATATGAGGGGGAAATATTAAACCAAATGGGACATGCGTACGTAAGAATAGGTCGAATTAGCGATTGGTACATTATGATTTTAACCTTATTCTTAACATATTTCGAGTGAAATAGAGTTCTATATGAAAAGTAAGCTTTTCTTGCTTTGTATAAAGTCTCTTTAATATGAAAATTGAAATATAAAAATTTATCAAGGTATATACCCAGATATTTAACTACTTCTTTTACTGGTATGTTGCAATTATGTAAATTAGACTTAATTTGAAAACTTTTCCAATTTTTCCTTACATCGTAATTGCAATTATTCACGGGTGGTCTAAACAGTATAGTTTCACATTTTTGTGCTTTTATTTTCATGTTCCAATCGATTGCATATTGCTCTACCTTATTGTAGGATATCTGTAAATTACTGTTAATTTTTTCGATTTTATCGTCATGGTGGTATATTATAATATCATCAGCAAATGAAATGATGTTATCGATTTGGTTAAGTAGATCTAAAGTAAACAAGTTGAAAAGGATGGGATAATTTACTGTTCCCTGTTGTAGTCCATTAATAATATTAAATGATTTATCGCTTTCAATATTTTGGTACGAGATCTTGAATGTTTTATTACTTATCATATTATATATAAGTATTATTTGGTTTAAGGGTAATCCGTATTGAAATAATTTATGTATTAAACCATCAATCCAAACAGTATCGAAGGATTTTTCCATATCTATAAGACATGCTCCTGTATAAAACTTTTTATGCCAATTCCAATTAATATCGGACGTTATTTTATGAATTGCGTTAATAGTAGAGTGTTTGAATTTAAAACCAAACTGTTTTTCGCTATAAACTTTATTATTATTAAAAAATTTATATATGATGTTATTTACGCATATTTCAAAAATTTTACTGATGTTTGGCAGTAAACTTATGGAACGCAAATTTTTTGGGCTATTTGGTACTTTATCTTTTTTAGGCGGTAACACTACTTTAGCTATTTTCCATTTGATAGGAAAATATGAATTATTCAGCATATTATTGAACAATATACAGAAATCAAAAATCATTCTTTGGGGAGTATTCTTTAATACTACATTTGGTATATTATCAATTCCGGACGACAACTTGTTTTTTAATTTAGAAAAAATATAAAGAATACTATTTCTTGTTATGAAAAGGTCAATAGAATCATCTACATCAATGCTGTCAGATAGTGTTGTTTCATTGAAATTTATAAGTGTGGTTACGTTATTCTCATATTCCCTTTTCAACTCTAGAAACCTACTAAAAGTGGATTGGACTTGTTGGTGAACAAAATTATTTGGAATGGTTTCTTTGCGTTCGTGTATGGACTCGAAATATGATCCTATAATATTTAACATTTGATAATGATCTTCCACAATATAATTATTTTGATTATCTTTCCTTAAACTTTGAGGGTTTATCCCCACGTTATTTAGAAGGAATACATCATATGTTGGAATCTTAATTTCTTGTAAGCTTAGGGTTTTAAATATTTTAAAGTTTTTCTTAATTTGGTTGTACATATCTCTCGAATCTTTGGGGTCTATATTCGTTAATTTTTCTTTTATCTGTTTATTGATATATATTGCAAAATTATCTTTTATAAGTTTTTTAATTATTTTTATTTTTGCTTTCGCTAATGTTAGCATCTCTTCGGAAAGTATTATTTTTAACCTGCTGTGCTTTTTGACTAATGTTAATATCCTGCTCTTCTCAGAATATAATATTTTAATAGTTGGGCTGCTTATTTTTGAGAAAGTTTTGCCCCTTTTATGCTTAGGAACTGTTTCCTCTGTTGCTTTGAGAATAACATCATTTAGTCTGTCTAAGTGATAGTCTATTTCCGAATTCGTAAGATTTCGATTATTAGGAATTTGCATATCTTGGGTGAGTTTCTGATTAATATTGTTTTGAAAGTTTTTCCAATCGGTACCTTTATAGTTGTAAGTAAACTTTTCGTTTTCGCTCAAAAATGTGAAATTTTCGTTTTCTTTATTCCTGTAGGTTATTATCTGTACAGCATCGTGGTCGCTATCATAATCCAATGTTTTAAGTGAGTTTGTTGTGTCATTTTCAGTAATAATATGAAGCCTACAATCAACTACACAAATATCTAGGTAAGAACCAGTTCGCGGATATGATGGACGACATGTAGCATAAAGTTTACATCTAAAACGAATTTCATTATCTAATAGCCACGTGTAAAGTATATTACCCTTTTGATTATTACAAGGATTGCCCCATTCTATATGTTTACATATAGAATGGGGCAATAATTATATTTGTTTTGTAAATTCATAGATTCAAACAGGCTATGGATCTCACTTTTTAAATGAGTATCATTATTACCTGAAGGGTAGTACGCGGAAATAATATATAACATTTCATTTGTAGAAAGAGGGAGACGAATAATAAGGTTTCTAACGTGTTAAAAGAATTGATTACAATATTTGAATATTTAAAGAATTTTAAGTTGTTTCTAATCAATATCATTGTTCCACCTGCTTGTGTTGTACCTTTTCTATCTTTTCTTATAACCTGGAAGTTGTCAAACTGAATTTTATGTTTATGATTTAGTTTTGTCTCGTTTATAAGTACAATATCGGGTGTATTTTTCTTAATGAATTCGTGAAGTTCGTATCTTCTATCCGTTAATATTAGAGAATTAACGTTAATATGTATTATTTTAAGTTTTTTTGAAACAAAAGTTTGATTGTTCTGAGCCATTATACCAACATTGAAAAAATTGTATCAATTCTTGATACTTGTAGTTCTAATTGTTTTTGAAAGTTTATCATTTGATTATTTATATTTATCATAAAGTTTTTCATTTCTTGAATGAAGGAGTTATTGATTGTGTTAGATGAGGTTTTTAAATCTATGTTAGTGGTGTTATTACCCTTAACTACATTTGCAAAAGAAGATGCTGTATTATTATGAACATTAGTATTATAAGCTTTATTTATAAATAAATCTTTTCTTTTTAAATTAATTTTTTGTTTCAGCTGCTTATATTTTTCGCACCCTTTGTAGGATGCCATATTTATTGCACAGAACACAAAATAATTTATCTTTTTCATCCGTTGGTACCTTTTCTACAGAACACTTCCCTCTTTCGTGGTCCATGTTGCATTTCACACATCTCCTAGGGAGGTGACAATTAGCAGCACTGTGAAAAAAGCCTTGACAGTTGCGGCATTGGGGTATTTCGGGTCTTCTGACTTGTTCCCATCTAATTACACGGTGTAGTAGTATTTTTATACTTTTAAGTTTATTGATACTGCTATCTGGTGCTATTTGAACCATAAACATTGGCATTTTTATTCCTTTTTCAACGGATAATTTGGTGAAAAACTGGTTAACTTTTATGAATTTTAGATCTTCACTTTCTAGTTTTAATAAATATTCACAAAGAATATCATCAGTATCAATATTAGCGTCAAGACCTTTAAGTAAGTAGGTTCTGATTTTGAATTCTTTGGGAGTAAATGTAAAAAATTTCGTTTTGGTTTTTTCGAGATATGCTTTGACTCTTTGATAGTCTTGAGTTGAGTTCATAAATAATGATTTTTTATTTCTGAACTCTTTAATATTAAATTCATTGATTTTCAGTCCATTTTTAATAAATTCAACAAGGATTTTACTGTCTATATCTATAATATTAATTGGGGGAATTTTTTTATTTTTAATTTTTTCGATATTAACCACTGTATTATCTGGGTTTTCTTTAGGGGGGTTATTGTTAAGCACAGCTGAGGCTGAATGAGAACTTTTTGGGTTATTGTTTTTATCATTGACACGATTAAAACTCTCTTGTTTTTTGTTTATTTCATTTACATCATTTTCGAACTTTTTTAATAAATTTTGATCGCACAGAGTATCGTTCTCACAATCAAGAATTGAGTAGTAGTTAGTTTTAAAATGTTTAGTTACACTCTCGTTATTCATGTTTTCGTTTTTTCTTTTTCTTTCATTATCAGTGTTTTTTACATTGTAATTCGATTGTATCTTGTCTTTTAAGTTAGAATTGACATTCTTGTTACATGAGTTTGGAGCATTAAGCTCACTCATTTCAGGTTTTTGAATTTTTTAATGTTTTATTTTTGTTGTTATTTGCACGAACAAAAGCAAGTAAATAAGAATTATTAAAGAAATAAATTCTTTTAAAGGCGCAAGTATTATTGATCTCCGTAACACGTCTATCACACATCACGTTCAAGATCGAACTCCGTGTTATATGTAGCTTATGAATAAAAAATGTCTTGTAACGCTATGTGTGAGTAAATGTTTTTTCAATATTATGTGATTATAATTTCTTGTTTATATTAAATAAAAGATCAAACTTCTATTCTGATTTTATATTACTCGTGATATAACTCCATACTATCGTACATATATATATAGTATGTTGGATTTTTTTTGCTGTTTGATTATTATTTGGGGTCATTGATTATTTTTGCTTTTTTCTTCATTACTGTTCTGGAGTTTTCTATACATATGTAGTTATTCCGTCATCATATCTGCTGAACTTTCATCATTATGGCGCCTGGAAAAAAAGTTCACAAATGTACTCAATGCAAATCGATAATTGGAATCTCGCCTTGTGTCCAATGTGCCGTATTTAACTTATGGGTTCATAGTATGTGTGCTGCTTTATCGGATGATGGCACTGCTCAGAACCCAAATCATCCTTTGAATAAAACTCTGTGGACCATATGGATTTTGATGAGCTAAACTCAAACCCGCTTTCGGTTTTTTTCCATCAGGTCGAAATTTTTTTTATCGGGGTGACAATTCTTTCCCCCTAAATTAGCCCAGTACGTAGACATGTTTCACCCTAACTCGAGAACGAGTCATCCGATTTTAAAAAGGAAAACACCAGAAGATGTGTAACAAAATTCTATTTATTTATTTCTGTTTATGTGGGCAAATTGTAGTAGCAATCATTTTCATGATTTTGTGGTTCACTCCAAAACCCTGGCTTCATAAACGCCGAAGGACTTATGACTTCCTTTTAGCCAACCTTTTAAGGACCTTGCACAGCTGTTACAACATATTTTCGGCAGTCAATTTTTATCTCTATCATCGATAGGAAATTCAAAATAACGGTGATAAGAAACTTTAATCTGGGAAGTTATTGTATGGCGTTGAGAACTTAAAGTTAGATCGCCACATGCAAACTAAGTTTGGAAACATTTTGTATATGAAAGCGTTTGTAATGTCAAAGCGTTTTTTTTTTTGCTGTATATCTTTACACAATAACAAAGCACACTAAAAAATCTATTTACTGTTGCGGCTTTTAACCGCACGATTTTCAAATTAAAACTGACTCACTTATTGTCCATCAACTTCTATATTTACTACTACAATAAATACTAGAATCTAACCTAATGTTCTCAATTCGAAATCACAGGTAAATGAAAAATTCTATATTATAATTTTTAATTCCAAGAACCATGCAAAATACCGTTGTACCTTAATTCCATTCCCTGCTCATTTAACGAAATGCTATCGTCATAGATATGAAAGGTTGGTTGCATTACAATATTGGGTACCTGCGATAAATTGAATATAAAATCAAAAATTTTTAACCGATTTTTATGGTTTATACCACTTTTTATTTGTAATGTCTGTAGCTCTCAAAAAAAATGTGCAAAGTGTTAAGTATCTGATTTATGTTTTTTTTTTTAAATTCAGTTTTTAGACTGAAAAAAAAACGAATTTCGGAAGAAAAATTTTTTTTCTCAATTCTGAATAATTCAAAAACGATTAGAGATAGAGAAAAATTATATGGGACTAATATAAATAGAATTTTGTTACACATCTTCTGGTGTTTTACTTTTTAAAATGACTCGTTCTCGAGTTAGGGTGAAATATGTCTACGTACTTGGCTAACTTAGGAGGAAAAAATTGCCAAGCCCATAAAAAATCTCGACCTGATGGAAAAAAACCCAAAACGGATTTGAATTCAGAGCATTAAAATCCATATGGTCAACACAGTTTTATTTAAAGGAGAGGCGAAAAATTATTTTTTGCAGAGCAGTGTGATATGCATGTTATTGGTAAACTTTCATCTATGTCTTAAGATATGAAGAATTTTTTGAGCTAGTCTGGCCTAATGTGTTTAATATTAATAAAACAGTTTATTACATTTTTTACCCATATATAATATAAGTAAATTGTATGAATATGCATCTAATGTAATAATAACTATAAAATTACAAGAAAAACCCCTGAAGAAGTCGACAAACAATCGACGAAACCTTGGGTAAAAAATGTAATAAATTGTTTTATTAACATTAAACACGTTAGGCCGGACTAGCTCAAAAAGTTCTTCATATATTGAAACTTTAAAAAAATTAAAGCAACATCTATGTCTTTCATATAGACATTGTGTAAGGATAACTTTGGTGGTTCTCGTGAGGAGTACGTAAATTTAAGTTAAACCTTAAGTGAGAAATTTGATGACCGAAGTGATAAGCTTAACATGTTAATAGTCGGAAGAAGTGAAGACAGTATTAATTTTAATGATAAACTTGATACTGTTATCTCGGATATAAAGAAGAAATTGTCTGACGGGATTAATAACTTAAAGTCTAAAGTTATTAGCTGTAATGATCATATTAAGAATCTTGAATCTAGTACTGAATAACTCTGCTTGAGGCTGAAAATAACGCCCTGACTGTTTAAACTATTTGGCAGATGCTGTAATTAAATTATCTAGGAAGTATAATAATGAAAATACTTCTTTCTCATGACATCAACCACGTGATTTATATAAATAGCAAAAGGGTTATTCTCGTCAAATTTAATTTCCTACAAGTTCGTAATGATATTCTGAATGAATATTTCAAAACCTTGAAATCTGGACCGCTAAAGGCGTGTGATATTGTTTCTCTTCCGGGTCTTCCAAATGCATTATTCGATTATTCGAGTGCATATTAAAGAGCATTACACTCCGGCTGCTGTCAAACCTAATTCCCTTTTTTAGAAACTGCGGAAGAAAGCAGTGATTACCAAATATAGTCTTATAAATGCTTAAATGCGTATTGCGTCATTATTTTTGGTAAATAATTTGAAAAAGGATTTGGATTATGAAAGATGTGCTGCCCTGCTATGTGATGATGATGCTAATGTTGCCCGTGCCTAAAAATTTACCATGGTGATATAATTTTAATAGGTTTGTTTTGTTATTTTTTCTCTCTCTTATTTATTTATCGGATGATGATTTGCACCTTATTTGAAATTTGCTCCTATTATATAGATATTTTCTGTGCGTAATTCATCATGCTGGGTAAAACTTAAATTTTTTGTTGTCCTTCTATCCAGTTTTTGATGCGTGTTTTTATATCTTATTTTCATTGAAATTCCATAATTGCCTTTAATGCTAATCTTAGTCCGACGTTGAATGACAGAATATAAGTTAAAAATAAATTACGACATGTGGGGGTCAACTGAAGGTTGCGCACCTAAACTGCTATGGTATCAGAACTTCTTTCAAACCTAGTAAGTTTGATGAAATAAGGAACGTGCTTAATGGATCTGATGTTATTGTCATTGGTATCTCTGAAACCATATACCATTAGTAAAGCTCTTCAAATTCCAGGTTATAAATTTGTTGAAGTTGCTTCAGTGCCCTCTAAATGTGAGTCCATCTTTATTGAGATTTAGCTAATAAATTTGATGAAGTAAGGAATGTGCTTAATGGGTCCGATATTGATGTCGTTGGTATCTCTGAAACATGGTGGTGATGGAGTTGCAATCTATGTCACGAAAAATTGAATTGAAAGTTACTTTTAAGTCTTCATTGCCCCCTAAATGTGAGTCCATCTTTATTGAGATTTATATACGTAGCTGTAAGGTCTTATTTGGTGTAGTTTATCTGATTTTACAAAGTTTAATGACATGCATCTTGAAGTGCTTCTGAATTACTCTAGCAAAATTATTGTTGGTGACCTTAACTGTAGTCTATTTGATGCTGCTAAATCTAACATAGTATATTCTTTTGGTAATAGAGTGAACTTATCTATTTGTCAAAATTCTGTTCGGTCGCATATTGATGTACAACACCTTTCTAGATCTCTTATTGACTTTATATTGTATAGTGGAAGCTTATCACTTACTATTTCTGAATAGGAACAGTGCCCTTCCCTTTCTCATCATGCTCTTATCTTTACTTCGTTCAGAGTAGGTTTAATTTATAATGACTCAATAACTGAATATCGTTATTTTGGGAGACTTCATTGGCAACCTGGTACAATTATGAGGTATATGCAAAGCGAATTCATTACAACAAAGCATCTATTTTGTGAAACACAATGTCAAACAAGGCAAATTTATTAATTCGCCTTTCTAAAATAAAATAAGATGTTATGTTAACAAAATTAATATTTTTCATTACTGTTTTCTTAAATATCAAAGTGTTGAGATAAGTATTAATTGTAGTAAAATTTATGAAATAAAATTAAAAAAATTTATATTTCAGGAGACACAGACGTGTTATGGGATGACAAGAAGAATCCGAAAAGGTAAGCGTGTGATAGATATATATATCTTCCGAAAAATTGTAATTGGCAGACAGTGCTTGGAATTGATTCAGGAGAAGCATTACTTGCACTCATAATTTCTCCTGCAGAAGTACATACCTTTGTGGCATTTTCAGTAGTAAATTATCATAAAATTCGTTCACTACGTGATTATTGGATGAATAGGGGTTTGCATCAGTGAAATACTGTCCGACGATGGAAGTCAAATGAATATAGTTTGGAAAGAATGATTTCAGGTAATATTTTGGTTTTGCTTATAATTCTTCACCTTTATTAAAACAATTTTTTTGTGGTAATTATTTTAAGGAACTTTTCTTTGTGCCTTGGAATAATTATCATCATGTCTTTCTGAGATTTAAGCAAATGTCGAACAATTAGCCTATGCATCTTAATTCGTTTTAATATAGCAATACAAATGTTCGTTAAAATAATTACCACATACAAATTCAAGCTAAGGCTTGAGCTACCAATGAAAAAATTGGAAAACGTTCACATGTACTTAAGTATAAAATTCAAACCAAAAAAGTTTGACTTAGGTATGATGGAACAAAAAAGTTCAGAAAAATGGGACATGAAGAAAATAATCAAACGGTAACACGGGTATTAAAACAAAAACGTGTTAACATCAGGTTGATACAGTTCTCGGATTCCTTTTCATAATAAAATTTGTGTAAATAGGAACTTTTATCACATTCACTAAGCCGCCTAAGAAGTGGTGACAAACACAGTGTTGCGACTTTCGAAAACAGCTGTTCTGCTCTGCTGTGTTAGTTGAATAAAACTGATGACTTTCCTTTGTGCCTTGGAATATTTATCATCATGTCTTTCTGAGATTTAAGCAAATGTCGAGCAATTCGCTTATGAATCTTAATTCGATTCAATTTCTTTTTTATTTTCTTTACTTTGTCAGCAAACAAGGTTCGTAAAAGTGCACCAGCTACCAGCGGTGATACGAAACCACATCGTTTTCGTCCTGGTACAGTAGCTTTGAGTGAAATTCGTCACTATCAGAATAGTTGTGAATTGTTGATTTGCAAATTTGTTGAAGATTTTAAAACTTGAAATTGTTGAAGATTTTTAAACTGATTTGCGTTTCCAGAGTTCTGCTGTCAAGGCTCTTCAGAAAGTCAGTGAAGCTTATTTGGATGGTCTCTTCCTAATTACCAATTTCTGCACCATCTACATACTCTTGGCAGGACGATTTCATGGCGAACGAGCTTAAATATTGGCTGATGACAATAATTACCACTACTACCATCGTACAAGATGTTATAACCACTTTTAAAAACCATCGGTCTTTTTCTTGACCACAAAACTTTTTATAAAAGAAGATTACATTTGTTTATTCATACAAATATTAAATAAATAATAAAATTTGTTGAAGTGATTGCTCAAATCTTTGTATATATCTTATGTATGTATCTTATTTTGCAATATCACATGCAACGATGATCGCCAATCGTCCATATGTATAAAATTTTGGGAATGGTATTTTATTTTAGATTCTGATAAAAGGACCATTTAAAATAAATAAATACTCATATAACTTTATTTTGTAATCAATGAATAAAAATTGAAATTAATAAAAATTTAAACAATCAAAACATAGTAAACAGAAAACACAAAAATGCGGCGAATCGAAACAAATTTTACAATCTGTTCACTATCACCTGTGCTGTTGCATTTACCTGTTTATTGTACCATGATTGGCTGGTTTATTAGGCACTATCTCCATTCTATCATTAAATTTATTTATCTTAACGACGCACAGTGGACCATTTCGCCAGAAGGCGGTAAAACATCGATAACTTTTGATCGGATTGGAGTTTTGATACGCGGTTTTTTTATTACTAGGTGAGGCTATAGGCTTTAAATTAAGCTATTAATCTTTTTTATTAGAAAAATATTTATGATGGATTTAAAACGCACTTTAAGTTTTAGCTGTTTATGGTACAAAAGTGAAGTATTGAAACTTGTTATAAAAGTTTGTTTTACACACAAGCTGATATTTCGAGTCACGTTTACACGTTAATTAGTTTTAATACAAAAGGTCAAAGCTTTGTTTTTGAACAACTTTCAGTTAAAATAGGGATTTCATGTGCATAACAAAATAGTAATCAGATCTTCATTAATACAACATCTGGAAATTTTCCTTGTATTGTGCTCGCGCAAAAACCTGTAGTCCTTATTTCTCTTTTTTTGCGCTTCTTCAGATAGATCTTCTATTTATAGCGTATTGTGTTTAATTATTTGCTCCCCATGGTGCAATATTTTATGGACGGTTGATGACATAGACCTTCATGAGTATTTTTCACTGAAGAGTAAGGCTGATTTTTTTTGCGTATCTTCCAAATTTTTTTGCATATATCTTTCTGCTGCATGCTAGAGCTTGTAATATAATGTTGAATTGCCTTATTAGTTCCGACACTACAACTGTGATACATGCTGCAGTTTCTGGATCTGAAAAAAATCTGCTTGCAGTATCTCCATCATTTCTCCTTGCTTTAGCTGATCTATCATTAGACCTAGTTCTAAATATTTTTCTGATGTATGTATATTTGGCATTACATTGCTTGTATTGTCTTTGACCGGAGAACCCATTACATTCCCATTTAGAAATTGAAGTAATGCTGGCATTTCCAAGTTTTTTCATGCGATTAGCACCAAGAGTATATGACATCCGTTCAGCAGTGTGTTCAAGAAAATCTTGAAATTTAATTTCTGCTGAAGTGAAAGTTATAGTATTTTGTGAAGGTAAATATTCTTTTTTGACAGAGACTAAATACCTATACTCTGAGAAAATCCCACAATTCTTTTCAAAGGCTCGTTTCCTCAATTCCTTATACTGACTTTTAGATAATTTTAAAACCAAAAATAATGCTAAGGCCACTTCTGGAGTAAATTTCTTGTCTTCATTCGGTGTAGGAATATTTTTCCTAATCTTTTCTGTGTGCCTTGGGCTTGGTTCTATTACTGATTCAATTATCCCAATTTTCGATTTCTTATTTTGTGTTGGTTGAATTTGGTTCAAAAATTATTTCTTTATAATTATTTGAGGTATTTCATTGATATTCTGAAATTTGCGTCTTCGAGTTCTTTCACCACATTCATCAAGTGGTTTCGCTGGTCAACCCTGTTTGCCAAACATTATGAAAACATTACCTTAAATAAGCTTAGTGGCAAATAAACAACGAAAGAATTCAGGTAGACAGGTAACATCACAATCAAGAAACGAACACGTACACACGCGAGTTACGTCAGACTCAACGCCGACTCCAACAAAATTTAATATTAATTGGAACAAACAACAAAAGTTCAATAGCCCAACTTTAGCTGACGCTAAGTTGTGCTAAATAAATATACAACCACTTCACTTTGCATAAAGGTTTTGCAATTGATACTCAAATTACGAAAGAACGTTGTTGATACTTCCGTAAGAATAAGCACTTATTATTTTATAGTTATAAGCATTTCTGATTAAGTATAAATAGATTGAACAAAGTAATTTTAAGAGATTATTAATCGAACCATTATCAATAAAAGTTTAAAAAACAAAACTTAAGTTTGTTTTTTTTATTCCTAAAGGAATACTTACATATAACTGGCGCAGTCGGTAGGATCTAGTCCCGAAGGACAAGATAAAGTGCAATTGTGAAATATTATAAATTCATAAGAATTTAAATAAACAAATAAAATTTTAATTTAAGAAGGACAAGATAAAGTGCAATTGTGAAATATTATAAATTCATAAGAATTTAAATAAACAAATAAAACTTTAATTTAAGAAGGACAAAATAAAGTGCAATTGTGAAAAAATTATAAATTCATAAGAATTTAAATAATCAAATAAAACTTTAATTTAAAAAGGACAAGATAAAGTGCAATAGATTCAGAAGAATCTAAACAAAGAAATAAAAACTCAAAATTTTTTATAAATGAACAGTGAACAATACTATTAAATAAAATCTAAAACTATAAATGAACAGTCAAATTTTAAAACAAAAATTTAACAATAATAAATTTAACAGTAATTGAACAGTGAACAATATTACACAAGAAGAAATATATTTCTACAATGGCAACAGGCTCGTCATCTTCAAACTCAACTGAATCATCCCCAATCCCAATAACCGATGTTTTAAAAGAGGCATCCAGAATAAGGGAATATAGAGGAACAAAGGACTATGACTTATCATCGTTCATTAGGGAAGTAGAACTTTTCCTGCCAATTTTTGAAAACACCAACCTGGAAGATTATGTCTTCCAAAGATGTATTGTGAACAAAATACAGGGAGAAGCACTAAATATCATCCGGACTCTAGGAAATAATCCAACGTGGGCAGCAATAAAAAAGGAGCTCATCAACAATTTTGGCATCAGAGAAACTTATCACCACCTCTATCACCAAGCACTAGCTTTAAGAAATTTCAATACCAACTGGATATTACTCGTTACGCTTCTGACACTAATACCAATGACGATAGCATCCCTGACGATTCAACCCATTAACAACAACAATGGATTTGCAGAAATTAAATTAGACGACGTTAAACTAATTATAAACTACAACAAAATTATCCACATAATTGATATTCAAAATATAAGAAACGTTATTAACTATTTAGCAAAAGAAATAGAGCAGTTGCAATCGACAAATAACAAAATATTGCTCGAACATGAAGTAGAAACAATTAAATTAAAAGCACAAACATTACTTCCTAACAGACAAAAACGAGGTCTAATTAATGTGATAGGTTCAGGATTGAAATGGATAGCCGGAACGATGAATGACGATGACAGAGTAGAAATTGAAGAACACCTTAAGATAATAGACGAAAACAACCATAAAGCAATCGAAAATATTAACAGAAACATACATATAAACGATCAGAAAAACTCTATTTACAAGACTAAATTCGATAAGAAAAAACGATGACCAAATGATGGAGCAAATAAATTACGTGGAAATCCTACTTAAATTAAAAATTTTATCAGATAACTTGGAGCATATTCAAAACAACATAGCATCAGCCAAACTCAATGTAATGACCAGTAATATTTTGACCGACAAAGAAATTAACGACTTCAAAATTGACTTTTATGAATTACAATATGTACAGTTAGGAGCAGCAAAATATAAAGACGACCATATCATATTTGTCATAAAATTTCCAAGAGACACAGTCACAGTTAAAAGATCTCTGATAACACCAATAACAGACACCAAATTCACACAATTAAACTTTACCCCACAAGAAATCATATACTATAACGGAACAGCCTATAATTACAAGCAAAATCCTAATCTTAAAGATATCAAGAAATCCAATTTATGTATTTTTAGTAATAAATGTAAAAAAGTAAGAGCATACAAACAAGAAATAACTGAAATAGAATCTGGATTAATACTATTAAAAAATTCGAACAATAGCTATGCTACTAGCAATTGCGATGAAAGAAAATTTTCAATTAAAGGAAACAGTTTATTTACCTTTCATGATTGTAAATTAAATATTGACAATGAAACATTTTCAAATTCAAAAAAAATATATAGAGATAATTTCATCATACCTTCTAGCAATCAAATTCAATTCGACACAATCGAACCAACATTTGATGAAATAGTTTTAAGCGAAATGGAAAATGTAAAAGAAATAGAAGAACTAAAATACCACAAAACATTTAGCAAAAACTCCATTGTAATCATATTTATAATAATAGTTGTAATAATTGTAGTATCAACAATGTTTTGCGTACACATAGTAATAAAACAAAATTCTTTAAAACAAAAAATTCAGGAGAATTTTAACACAATGGAGGGAGGAGTTACGTCAGACTCAACGCCGACTCCAACAAAATTTAATATTAATTGGAACAAATAACAAAAGTTCAATAGCCCAACTTTAGCTGACGCTAAGTTGTGCTAAATAAATATACAACCACTTCACTTTGCATAAAGGTTTTGCAATTGATACTCAAATTACGAAAGAACGTTGTTGATACTTCCGTAAGAATAAGCACTTATTATTTTATAGTTATAAGCATTTCTGATTAAGTATAAATAGATTGAACAAAGTAATTTTAAGAGATTATTAATCGAACCATTATCAATAAAAGTTTAAAAAACAAAACTTAAGTTTGTTTTTTTTATTCCTAAAGGAATACTTACATATAACTCGCGCACATATGATGGACGCGAAGGCCACAGCACAAGCAATAGACGTGTATCCATGCATCCATTAAGTATCGATTTTCCAGGAATTTCCCTTTTAGTTTTTAATGGGTTTTGATTTTGTACTTCTACCTGCAACGGCACTTGTTATATGTTAATGGTTTTTGCCAGAATTTGTTGAAATATGTTCTTTATTCCAAGCGATTCCGAAAAAAACTGGTCTATACATTTATAATAAGGGTAAACTAAATTCAAAACTAAAGCACTTTTCCATCTGAAATTTTTTTTCATAAAAGTGATCTGATAAAAATATACTTCAAAATTGAGCACAACAGGAAATACATTTCACTCTAAAAATATTTGACCTTGTGTCACAAAAATTGCTCTGGTGCTCACGGTCGGATCATGCCAGGTATACAATGGGGTATAAGAGTGTAGAGTAGGGACTATAAAATAGTACCAGTCGCTTTACGAACTTTTACGAATCTTGGAAGTGGAAGGATTTAGGAAAGTTTGGACCTTTAAAAAAATATTTTAAAAAAATATTTCTTTTGGTTACTTTTAATAGTTTCAACTTTCATCACATATTGACAACACCGCAACTCAATTGTATCATTGTCTTTTTATTCTTGATTTCTTTTTTATACCTTATACTTCTTTTTATTAGTTTAGTTGAATAAACGTTTGAATTCAAAACGGTCGTGTTCTTATTCACTAACAATTTGAAAAAGTTGTAAATATTTATTTTTGCTACTTATATAGCTAACAAGTTGGGCAATTATACAAATTTTATTTGGTTTCGAAATCTTTTAAAATAAAAAAGTTATAGACGTTTAAAAATTAAAAACTTATTAAAAATTTCTCATTTTCGCAAAATAATAAAAATGTGTATTTTGAATTACTCTTTTTACTAGGATATAGTTAAGTAATAGTTTAAATTTCTTGGCTCCCGAAGTATACAAGTGTCTACTTTCGAATTATCTAAGAATATTACCAGTCCAACTACTTTTGGTGAACATAACAGACAACATTAGATGATCTGTGAATGATCAAATATTTTGTGCTTTAGTATCCCTAGATCTAATCAAGGCTTTTAATTCTATATGTTTTTCTACCTTGATCACTTTCCTTAAAAATAGATTTCCTCTTTCTCGATCTATATGTAAACTTGTCCTGTCATACCTATCTGATAGAACACAGTTTATTGTTATCTCTGGTAAATTTTTTCTTTTATTACCACTTAATTCTGGTGTTCCGCAAGAGTCGGTGTTAGGCCCTTGGTTATTTTTGATTTATATGAATGATCTTCCTGAAGCTATTGGATCTGTTATATATACGTTCCGTTTACTTGCTGGCGATATTATCCTTTTGTTTGCTACAAGCCGTTATTTTCGTGATGTTTTAGAGACTAATGTTAGTTTTTATCTTAGTGAAATTGCATTATGGCTAAATAGAAATTCAATTTCTGTTAACCCTCTTAAGTCTTAAGCTATGTTGTTTGAACAGGTTGGAATCCAATTGCCAGTCCTAAAAGTGTCTATTTGTGACTCCGAGGTCGAATTTGCACATCGACATAAGTGCCTAGGGGTCATAATATCATTTGAATATTTTTTTTTTTATATATTGTATTATTTACATTTCATATAAAATAAAATTCATTATTATTGTCTCAGCGCCCAGTGGACAGAGATAATTTGGCAACTAAATTTTACCATAACAGAAATACAGCTTAAAATTAGAAGTCTTTATATAAGATAGTACAAATATATTAAATTTATCTACGCAAAAACATTTCAAGATTTTCAAGTAAACGTTTTTTAGATTCTCTTTTAAAAGTTGAAATAAGGTAAGCTATTAAACTCAAGACTTCCAGCATATTCAATCCTTTGCTTTGTTGTTTCCAATCTGCATCTTGGGGTATATTAATTACTCTGACTTCTGGCATTAAGAACCATTTGGTTTTGAATAAAATCGATGGTATGGTATCCAATCATGTTTATAAATTTAAACACATAAATTAATAGCTTGTGCTTATATAGCGCACAAATAGGCATTATCGGCTTTCAAATATCTTCGTAAAGTGTCAATGTTGGATAGAGTAATGGTAAGTTATGATATATTTCAAAGATTTATTTTGAAAAGTCTGTAATGATTTTAATTCGCTGGTATTTTTATAACCATACACTGTAACCATATAGTTTGCATGACTTTGAATCAGTGCTTGATATATTAAAAGTTTTGCTTTTAAATTAAGTTTATTTCTCATTTTGAATTAAATTCCAATAGCCGGTGCAATTTTACGTTTGACTTCATTTATATGCGAATTTCATGAAAAATTGCTTTGTTATATTACTCCTAAATATTTCACCTCGTGACTTTCGAAAATTCGATTTCCATAAAAAAAACACTGAAGTTATTATTGTTTCGTGCAAATCTACATCATCTTTAGGAACTGGTTTAAATACATGCCCTTCAATAAACACAGAATTAAATATCGCTAATTCACAGCAAAGTTATGCCGAAGCTGTCACCGAAATTAATCATACTACTATTGATCCGCTACAATCACATTCGGAGGTAGGTGCTTATAGTTCGCTACGAGCAGTACCTATCATCTTTCAAAATTACGGTTTCTGTAGATCTTTATGATACTTTACTTGATCCGAATTTCTGGCCAAATAATACTCTTGTTCGGGAATATGTGTATAGAAGTAGATCACAAAATATTGAAGTGCTGCCACAAATTCAATCTAACGCTCCAAAAAACTAAATGCAACTACTGATTATATTTCTATTGTTTAATAAAATGTCCGTGGCTTGAGAACTAAACTATCAACTCTATATATGGAAAGCTTCAACTTTGATCATCATGTCCCAGTGTTCACAGAAACATGGCTCAATGACAATTTTTTAAATACCGAAATACTTTGTAACAACTTCAATATATTTCGCCGTGATCGTGGTAACAGAACTACTGGTGGTGGTGTTCTTATTGCAGTTTCTTCTGATTTTTCTTTTGAGGTCGTCATTATTGATTCTTCGCTTGATATATAATTTATATCTGTAATAATAAAACTTAATCATAAAAGAGTATATGTTACCTGTTCTTATATTCCACCATCTTCCCCGCAAATTTTATATATTATGCACGCCGAAGCTATAGGATTAATCGCTCGTTCCGCTTTTGCTGGTGACTCTGTCTTTGTTTTTGGTGATTTTAACTTACCTTCCATTGCCTGGGCATATCTGCCTGAAGATAAATATTTTATTCAAACGAAGCAGAATTCGAATCATGCCGAATTTTTCAACATCTTATATGACCTTAACCTATACCAAATAAATGGAATTTTCAATAACTACAATAGGTTATTAGATTTAATATTCGTCAATGATGTGGCTGATTGTTTCATTAGGCGCTCATCCCCCATTACAACTCCTGAAGACTGTTACCATCTCTCAATAGAAGTAGTGGCTTCAATTCTATCAAAATCAGTTAGGCCCTCGTTTTTCAGAAATGAAATTGTCTACTCGTTCAAACATACTAACTACAATATGTTAAATGAGCTGTTCGCTGACACAAATTGGGGCAATATTTTATCGTGCCATACTGATGTTGACCAGATGACTAAAGCCTTCTATAATAAGATTTACTCCTTTATAGATTTGTGTGTTCCAAAAATAAAACCTAAGAAAACAACTGGTCCACCCTGGAATAATAAACTTTTGACTCGTGCCAAAAATAAGAAAAATAAGTTCTTTAATAAATTTAAACAGTCTGGTTCCCCTGCAGACTATCTAAGGTATTCAATTAGCCGCTCTGGATACATTTCGCTTAATAAGACATTTTATGATAACTATATAAACAGAATGAAATATAATTTTAAACGTAATCCAAATTCATTTTTCAAATTTGTCAATTCCAAGCGAAAAATAACTGGCTTTCCTTCTTGTATGAAGTTTCAACAAATGGAATCCTGTGATGACGCCATTATAAGCAATTTATTTGCCGATTTTTTCTCGACAACTTATTCGGATGCTACCTACGACAATTCGTTTAACTATCCAGTCAGGATAACAGCCAACCAATCAACCTCTATTCAATTTATTGATATATCAAATTCCTAGCAACATTTTGATAAACTGTGCTGAAGTATTGCTGTGCCATTAGCACTTTTATTCAATGCGTCAATAAAATTTGGTAATTTTCCTTATGTATAGAAGAATTCCTTTATAATTCCATTGTTTAAATCAGGAAATTAATCTGATATATCCAACTATCGTGGTATTGCAAAACTGAGTGTTATTCCCAAACTATTTGAAAAAATTGTCACCGATCACTTAAGTTATCAAGCATCAAATTTGATATCACCATGTCAGCATGGTTTTCAAAAAAGGTGCTCTACTACAACGAATCTGCTGCACCTTACAACCGAAATATATCGTGGATTTTTTCAACAACAAACCGATGTTATCTACACTGATTTTAGCAAAGCCTTCGATAAAGTCAACCATATGCTTCTGAAAATTAAACTGCATTTGCTTGGCTTTACGGATCTTAGCATAAAATGGATATACTCATACCTGAGTGATAGAAAACAAACCGTTTGTTTTAAAAATATCTATTCCAGAAGCATTGATGTTTTATCTGGTATACCACAGGGAAGTCACCTTGGACCACTTCTATTTACATTGTTTATTAATGACTTACCTGATGTAATTCGTTCATCCAATATTTTGATGTATGCTGACGACGTGAAAACTTTTCTGAGTTATAGTCAAATATCTGAACAGAAACATCTCCAAGAAGATTTAAACTCATTTTACTCTTGGTGCAAAACAAATCGTATGGAACTTAATTTGAAAAAATTTAAATACATGCGTTTTGTTAGAAGAAGTCCGATTCCTGCATGCTATGTTTTTGAAAATTATCAATTTTACTTGGTTGATAAAATCTTGGATCTCGGAATCCTGCTTGATTCTGAACTTAATTTCATTGCTCATATAACAATGGCAATAAATAAAGTTAGAGGTGTACTTGGTTTTGTAAAACGCTGGGCTAAAGAGTTTAATGATCCGTATGTTACAAAAAGCCTATATACATCACTTGTAAAGCCTGTGTTGGAGTACGGATCGGTAATATGGGACCCTATATATAAAGCACATTCTGAGACTATCGAATCTGTACAAAAACAGTTTCTTATTTTTTGTCTTCGTGGGTTAAACTTTAACCCAATGAATTTACCATCATATTCCGCTAGACTTTCCCTTATCAAGCTGCCAACTCTAAAAAGTCGT
>OY776281.1:6223256-6308256 GCA_963675445.1 Linnaemya vulpina | reverse complement strand
TGGCTTGGAATCTGAAAATGTTGGAGCGTGCTTAAACAATACAGTCAGGTTTAGTTTAATGTGCGGCGCCGTGAACACATCTCATCTTTTGTTAAACGTTTTTTGGGATGCTACTTGAGGGTGCTGTTGGCTGACATAGTAAGACACAAGACTACGATGCCTGAAGTCCCGAGTTCGACTCCCCACTCAGTCATCAATATAATATGGTGTCGAATATATCTGATCTGCATTAGTGCAGGATTGTGTTAATTGTTGTCGGCTTGTCTCAATGAGTAAGGAATGGCACTGGTCGCAAAACATTACCGACAGCGATTACCACCGTCATGTACTAAAAGAGCAGGATACAGCAGCACCCTAGAGCTGCAAAACTGTCGATAGTCGCACCATCGATAGTTTCGATAGTTTAAAAAAAACTGTCGATATTATCGATACTATCGAACTTTTTTTATACATATGTATTTTGTAGTAAAATTAAAAAAAATTAGAGTTGCATTACCAATTTCTTTTATATGTATTTAAACTGTATTTTCTTATTGTAAATTCTAGTAAAAAAGTAGATTCTGGTTGAAAAGAAATTTACGGAGTAAAATTAGATAAAAATCTAGTAAGTACTTCATTTGGTTTTATGTGTATAGACTATTTATCCTTTTGACCTACAGATTACCGTCCATATTTGACCTATTAATTTAAATAAAAGACACATATTGAAACATATATTTTATTTAAGTATGTTATTTATTATAACATAAAAACAAAATATTTCATCACATTTTTTGGTTTTAAAGTAATTGTGTGTTTAATGTAGCATGTTAAATGTAGCTAAGTTTGAATAAATTTTTTTGCCGAAGAAAATGTGCTAATTTAGGATAACACTTTTTTAAAAATATATTTGCTCTTATTTTACATTACGTAAACGCAAACATGTTATTTCTAAAGACAAATTAGAAAATACATACAAAAATTTACCGGCGGCGAAAAGCCTGCGTTGAATGAATATGCTTTTACAATTGTCCGATAGTATCGCTGTCGATATTCGCACCATCGATAGTCGGCCAAAAATAAAACTGTCGATTGTTTTGCAGCTCTACAGCACACTCCTTCATCGGTATCTGTAGCAAAAAACTCACCGATGATGTAATAAAAGTAGAAACAACTACAAAAAAACCTTTCTGTCTTCTAATCTGTCCTCCTTTCCAGTTCCATCGCAATGCACTGCATATGTAGGGATTGTCCCATGAGTGCTGGTCCTACTAAAAAAAAAAATTTCTAGATCTACTAGAAATAAACAGATACTTATTCATAAAATTCGATGTGCTCTGTTTCAGAGATCTTATACTGACAGAGATGAAAGGTAATTGAATTATCTTCCTATTGAGCTTCATGTTATTTCTCACAGCAATAACGCTTTTCGTCTTAAAGTTTAAACTGCCCAGGACACGTGCAAAATAAACCATAAATAAGTAAGAATATGTTATTGTCATTTAATTGATAATTTTTCGGAGACGCACAAATAAAACTGTCAATTATCATTTGTGTTTTGGCTTCGTAGCGTTCGCATCAAAGCATGTTGTCATCGGATGATGATATGTTGTTATTGACAACCTGTGCAGTTTTGTTGGAAAAAAGAAAGAGTTTGGAAAAGAGAAAGAAACTTTTGATGAAAAGTTGGACGCAATATATTTATTTTTTTAAATCTATTGTTACTTTCGTTCTTTTAATACACTTAATAACATCTCATATTGTTTATTTTTTCCTTCTTTATTGCTACATGCTCGGACGATATTTAAATCAATTTAATTTAACTACATATTCCTTTGTATAGTGTTTTTTGAAATACTGCTTATAAATTGCTGAGATGTTATTACACAGACTGAAATAAATAAATAAAATAGATATGCTTCTAATACAAAATTTAATAAATTGTAAAATAAATTTGTTTTCATCCATGCACTTTTCCTTGTTTTCGCGCAACAAATTCAACAAGCAAATTACGTTTTTTTCTTTAATCAGATATGGTGACGACAGGCGACAAATAAAAATATCAAAATGTTTTGATTTTCATAAATCAGAGGCGACAACATATACGTGTAGCCGATAAAACACGACTGCACGCACACCACTATGTGATTGATGGTTTATTTTGTACGTCTCCAGTTTCCATAAGGACATTTGATCATTTGAATTAGTTGAGTCATATCTCATCATAGCTGGACTATTATTATAATTATAATTATAATTATAATTATTATAATTATTATTATTATTATTCTTATTATTATTATTATTATTATTATTATTATTATTAATATACATATATGGTTGTCGTTTTTTAGTTGTATCTTGTATTGCTGGGGGGGACTTTAAATGATTATGATATTGTATACTAGTTTTGCATATGAATTCTTAAAATTTTTTTTTGTTATTACATACTTGGAACTATTTAAACTTTGTAGTTCGTTTTTGGCCTATATGGATTTGTATTTCCATGAGCAAAGAAATAAAATAACAAAAACAATGACATATAATGTGGAGAATTTTTTTAGTATTGTGTAACAAATCGGTTGCAATCATGTTTTAATGAAGTTTCGCTCTCTGTAATAACTTTTCGTTCTGATACATTAAATTTGCTTTAAACATTGAAATCTTTTTATTTCACTAACACCATATTTTAATACATTCTCATTTTAAGTTTGGGCATATATACATATTTTGCACTAAGTAAAGATATGTTTGGAAGATACCAATACTGATACCGTTTTGGTTTCCACCTTGAAAATTGTCACAACAAAGCTAGATGTTCATATCACTGTCCAAACAATTATATACCAAACAAAAATAACTAATAAGCAGGGACAGGGACTTCATGCACTAAAAAATTGTGTTTACTCATATTTCGCGTTTTTACGCGAAATATGCACTTATTTTTTAATTTTTATTAGAACAAAAACATAACATTTTAATTTAGTCTCATTAGATACATAATACATGAAGGTAAAAAATACAAAAATGCAATATAAATATAAATTAAAAATTATTCCTATTTATTTACATTTAAAAATAGCATTTGCTTTATATTTTCAAATGTAAATTTCAATCTATTTGGTCTTCGAAAGTGATTCTACTTCTTTAATGGAATATATTTCTTTAACGGGATCATCGGCATATAGTTAGCTCCGAGTTTTTGCCCTAGTTATGTCCTCAACTGCATTAATTTTATTTATAGCTTCGTTAATTATTTTGATTTCGCTGGGCAATGAACTAAATTGTTGAAGGTTATCAATTGTATTAATGAGAAACGCATAATTTGCATTAACAAACACCAACTGATTTTTAATTGAACGTAAATTAAAAATTTTTTTTCATTTTGTTTATTGCTATAGTGTCTCCCTGATTTAAAGCTTTCAGAACATCTTTAAATTGATCAAAGTAGTTTGCATAATAAGCCACAGGAAGATCTACATCAGGCTCAGGGCTTCCAGATATTTTTCATGAAAAATCAGCAAATTTCCTTAAAAAAATCGGCATCATCGGCACTTTCAATTCTTAAAATCGATAAAAAAAATCGGCATTAATTAAAAAACTTATTTTTACATACAAAAACTTGTTTATTAAAGAAAACAAAAACAATTCAATAAATTATACATAAAATAACAAGTATAGATCATTGAATTTGTACCTCACAAGGTTTAAATTTACTTTAGGCTTTCGTTTAATATCCCAATAAGCAATTTAAAACGATTTATAATTTTATTCATTTAAAATGACTTTTACTCACAAAAATACAAAAGATGAATCGACTTTTTCGGTCACCTGCCTGTCTCAAAGGCGAAGAGGCTGAACATTACCGACAGCGATGAACACCGTCATGTACTAAAGAGCATAATACGGCACTATCATTCAACGGTACCTGATCAATATAGTCAGCTGCAAGGTAAAAATAACTTTTAATATGTCTTCATCTCCTTTTTTAACACTATTTCCTTAATTCTAATTCTGGTACAATGGACTGCATATATATCGGTCATCCGTTGGGTGTTGGTCCAAGACGAAAACAAATAATAATAATAGTTATCGTCTCACCTTAAGAAAAATTATTACAAATGAGATAGAAAAGAATTAAAATTATTTCTTATATGAAGTCGGAAAATACCATATGAAGAAACAAATTCGGTTACTTGGTAAAACAGAGCAGTGGTAAGTACATATGTATAACGACACGAAAAACCACAACTTCAATATTGACAATTCTACAGTTTCTCTATAGTGAAAAATATAGCAGCATAAACAAAGTTGATGACAGCAAGACAGCTCTTAACTATAGTGAACTTCTGTTCCACTTCTGATGACTTGTTGGCAATTATTAATGAAAAAATATGGAAAACGATTGACCCTAAAGGCCATCAATGCAACTTCCTGCAGATTTTAACCATAGAGCTGTTTTATGCTTTTGAGATCTTTAAAACACTGTTATATTAATTTTCAAATTTCATTAATTGGTTACCAGGAGATAAGCGGTGATTGATGTAGTTCTCGAATCCTATAAAACAATCAAGAGCACTAACTGATCAGGTACATAATTTCGACTTGTTTTCTTAACTACTTTTTTCGAATACTTGTTTTTCACGTTATCTCTCGAGCAGATTAACCTATTTCTACACGGTTTGCAGCGCCGCACAGTGGACCATTCGCAAGAAGGCGGTATAAAATCTATAACTTTTGACTGTATTGAAATTTTGATACGCTGTTTGTTTAGTAGCTGAAATTATACGCTTTAAGCTAAGGTATAAACCTTTAGAATCGAAGAGTTACAAAAATAGTTATGATGCATTTAACACGTCTTTTAAGTTTTAGCTGTTTTCGGTACAAAAGTAAGGTATTAAAACTTGTTATAGGAGTTTGTTTTACCCACAACCTTATATTTTGAGTCAAGTTTACATATTAATATATATTAAGAACTTGAAATTTTATCAAAAATCGTCACATTTGTAATACGAAAGATCAAAGGCTCGTGTTTTGAACAAGTTTGAGTTAAAATTTAGTTTATTAAGTACATAAACAATACTAAAATTGGTTAAATGCAGTTTAAAAAAATGGTTTTAATAAGGAAAACGTACATTTCTATTTGAGTTCAAAATGGACATTATGTGTAAACTTTTATTTAAAGTTGCAAATTTAAAATTGCCTCAGAGTATTTTTCGTTATAAAGTAAAGCAGTATTTCCATCATTTGTGTTTCCTTCTCCATGCCTTGGCTGATCGATCATTAGACCCAGTTCTAAATATTTTTCTGATGCATATTCGGCATTACACTGCTTGTATTTGTTAAATTCTATCTGTTAGGTCTTATTGCTTTCAAAAGAATAAACGAATAATGTGAAAAATTTTTAAACATACCATATTTGTCTTCTGTGTTATTTGCCATTTCAAGTACGTTGCATGATACCTCTGTTTTGCTGTTCTGCTTTCTGTTGAAAGTTTGATTTGTTTGACCTGCAATCCTTGCCATGTGACCGATTTTTCCGCACGTATGACAGGCGTATTTAAATTTTCCTTTTTCGTTGTTATTTTTATTATTGGCGTTATTTCTGTTTTGGTCTGTCTTATTCCCTCAATATGTTCGTTGTGTTTCGCTTGCGTGCCTCAAATCCTTCGAGAAGTTTGACTTTCAATATTTCGGTTTTAGGGAGTTTCTCCTGTGACTCAACGGCAATTCTGAATGTTTCGTATTCATTCGGTATGCTGTACAGCAGAAGTATGGCTAGCAGCTCATCAATTATCACTAATTGCATTTCGTTTAACTTGTCGACAATCTCAAATAATTTTTGCACATGGACCCGCATGTCGTCACCGCTCTGCATCTTTTTCAATATTAAGGACTTAAGCAACATTGCCTGACGGGCAGGCTCTCGTGACTCATAAACAGAATGTAGCTTTTCCCATATATCCTTTGAAGTGCTGCAGATTTTTATTTGTTGCAATTCGGATGGGTTGATAGCTAATATGAGATCCGACTTGGCCTTTTCATCGTTTTTTTTCCATGCATTTGCTTCTGCTGGTTGTTCTGGTTTCACGCATGCGCCTGACACGTATTTCCACGTTTCGCTCCGCACTAACAAGGCCTGCACCTGGATTTTCCAAGTGTCGAAGTTCTCCTTGTTCAGCGGTTCTATTTTAACGGCCGTATAACTCATGTTTTACTTACTGTGGGCTCTTATTGTACTTCTTCTTCTTCTCAAACTTCTTGCCGTAATACCAGATATAAAGTGTTAGCTTCAACTTGCTTGCTTCCTTTGTAATTTATTAATTTTTCTTGATGACTATTCCTTCTGCACGCAGTTGAAGCGTTTTGGTCCCATAACCTGTTAAATTCTATCTGTTAGGTTTTATTGCTTTCAAAAGAATAAACGAATAATGTGAAAAATTTTAATACATGACGTTTTCAAGTATATCGGTTACTTTGATCTTTCTGTAAAAGTTAAGTAAAGTGTTTAAGTATTGTCGTAACATAATTAACAATGCATGATGCCAGATTTGTAAGCCCAGGCGATTTTTAACACTAGCCCTCAAATCTGACTTCTTTCATAAGGCTCTATGTGTTTAGTAATTTCAAACCGAGTGAGTTGATGCATTTATTGTGCTTCGGGAACACCAATCCTTTTGTAAGGACGTCAGCTGGCATTTCCTCAGTTTTCATATACTTTACATCAATCTCGCCATTTTCGATAGCATCACGTACAAAATGATGACGGATATCCACGTGCTTCGTGCGATTGTGGAAGACTGGATTTCGGCATAACTTCTCAGCACTTTGGTTGTCGTTGTAGATGCAAATTGAACTGTTATTGCCTAGTATTTCGCTTGAAAATCGTTTGAAGTAAATTGCTTCTTTTGTCGAATATACTCTGCCTCGGTGCTAGATACTGCTACTGTTTTCTGTTTTCTAGATTCCCAACTGATGGCAGCGTTTGAAAACGTAAAGACATACCCTGTGTATGACTTTCTGTCATCTATATTTGATCCCCAGTCTGCGTCGGCGTAGCCCTCTACTGGTTTGTTGTTCGAAGAAAACATAAGACCAACATTCTGTGTAGAGTTTAAACATCGTAGTCCTTTTTTGGCAGCTAACCAGTGTGCCGTTCCATAATTCGTGTTAAACTGGCTGAGGATGCTTACTATATGTGCTATATCGGGGTGGTTGAGACAGCCAGATACATTAAAGATCCGATCAGACTTTGATACGGAAGTTTTTCGGCCTCGAGGCTTTCGTTTTCGTCCTTTGGGCACATCTGTTTGCAAAGCTTTTCGCTTGTGTTCATCGGTGTTGAAACAGGTTTGCAGTCTGTCATGCCAAACCTCTCTAAGAGGTGTTGAATATACTTTGATTGTGACATGCAAATCGTTCCGGCTTCCCAAGTCCTTCATTTCGAATGCCTTTGCCAGTTCTTCCTTTAAATTTCTCAACACGTTTTTATCACTTGATGCTACTACAAGATCATCGACGTAAATTGCTATTATTGTGATGTCATTGTTGTTTTTACGTATGTAAACGCAAGGGTCACATTTTGATGGGTTCATGCCCATTTCTTTTAATTTTCGATCTAGTTTCTCGTACCACAATCTTCCCGATTTCTTGAGACCGTAAATAGCCTTCTTAAAAAACATACTTTGTTCTTGTATTTCGACGATTCTTGCTTATCTAACACTAGATTCAAATCACTTGGCATTTCCATATAGATTTTTTTTCGATAACTCCATTCAAATAAGCACCCACAAAATTGAGTTGGTGTACGAGTAGACCAAGTTTAGCGGCAGTTGCTATTAGGAAACGTATGGAGCTCATCTTAGCAACTGGTGCGAAAGTTTCATTGTAGTCAACGCCGAAATGTTGAGAGAAGCCTTTCGCTACAAGTCTCGCATTTCTGCACTCTACTGTACCATCAACTTGGTATTTTGTACGAAGTGTCCACCTTGATTGGACTACCTTTCTGCCGATTGGCCTATCAACTATTTTCCAGTTCTGATTTTTCATTAAAATTTTATACTCTTTCAGCATTGCGTTACGCCATTCGACTGCATCTGGTCCAGAAAGAGCTTCTACGCTCGTCTTTGGATCTGTTATTTGGATTAAATTTTCTGATTGATAGTTCTCCTCATCAGAGCTCTTAAAACCGTGAAGATCATCCACATCATCTGCGTTGTCTTCGTCTGCTATGATGTTTTGTATTTTCTTTGGTCTGCCTCTCTTTCTGGTTGTGGATTTCTTAGGGCGGCCAGGGCCTCTTTGCTTTACGTCTTTAATTTTGTCTTCTGCGTCTTCGACTTGGTCTGCTCTTGTTGTGTCTTCATTTGTCAATTGTTTTTGAGCTCAAAGGGAATATGAATTCTACGTTTTTCGGTTCGGATTCTTCAAGACTGTTTGTGTCCAATGTTGATGTAAATACCACGTCACGACTTCGACGTACTTTTCTTGCTTGAGGATCCCATAAACGGTATGTTTTCAACGTTTCAGAGTATCCTACAAATACACATTTCTTTGATTTGGATTCGAATTTTCCTTTACCTGGTGTTTTGTCAAGCATGAATGCCGATGAACCAAATTTTCGAAAGTATTTTACATCTGGGGTTTCATTCATCCATATCTTATAAGGTATTTCACCGTTAAGGCTTTTTGATGGACAACGGTTTCGAATGTAATTCGCGGTGTTCATTGCCTCTGCCCAAAATCCGTGTGGTAGACCGGATTGGATGAGCATACACCTTGCCATATCGAGTAAAGTTCTATTTTTTCTTTCTGAAACTCCATTTTGTTGTGGAGTGTATTCGATGGTTAGCTCATGTCGAATTCCATTGCTTCTCATGATGTTTTTCATATGGCTGTTGAGATATTCTGTCCCATTGTCGGTACGTAGACATTTTATTTTCTTTCCGGTTTTTGTTTCTGCCATGTTTATAAATTCTATGAATTTGTTTGCAACTTCGGTTTATTTTTCAGAAAATAGATTTCACACCAACGGCTTTTGTCGTCTAAGAAGATAACAAAATATCGGGAACCACCGACAGAATTCACTCGCATTGGGCCGCACACGTCACTGTGAACTAATTCCAATAGTTCCCCTCTTCTGTTTTGAGATTCTTTAAATGGGGTTTGAGGTTGTTTTCCCTGGATGCAAATTTCGCAGGGTGGCAACTTCATTTCTATGTCCGTATATATGCCCCTTACCCTTTCTGTTTTTATCATTTCTTTTAGGTCCTTCTCGTTTATATGTCCGAGCAATTCTTGCCAATCCTGAACAGATTTCTTTTGTGATTTTAATGATGAAACTACTTCAAAATTTTCCTTTACGTAGTACAGGTCGTTTTGCCACAAATAGTTTTCTATTGTTTTTTGGATTTCTCACTATGGCTTCGTTTTGTGTGAAGATCACTTCAAAACCGTTTTGTGTGATTTTAGGAATAGACAGTAAGTTTGTTCTCAAATCGGGTACGAATAACGCTTCTTTTAGACTTATTTCGCATCTGGAGCTCTCAAATTTAACGTTTATGTTTCCTGATCCACGTATATTAGTCGTGTTGTTGTTTGCCAACACTAGTTGTTTATTATCTGTGATTCTTATTTCGCAGAATTTGTCTTCTGAGGAGCACATGTGTGATGAAGCTCCCGAGTCTAAGCACTACTTACCATATTTGTCTTCTGTGTTATTTGCCATTTCAAGTACGTTGCATGATACCTCTGTTTTGTTGTTCTGCTTTCTGTTGAAAGTCTTTGACCTGCAATCCTTGCCATGTGACCGATTTTTCCGCACGTATGACAGGCGTATTTAAATTTTCCTTTTTCGTTGTTATTTTTATTATTGGTGTTATTTCTGTTTTGGTCTGTCTTATTCCCTCAATATGTTCGTTGTGTTTCGCTTGCGTGCCTCAAATCCTTCGAGAAGTTTGACTTTCAATATTTCGGTTTTAGGGAGTTTCTCCTGTGACTCAACGGCAATTCTGAATGTTTCGTATTCATTCGGTATGCTGTACAGCAGAAGTATGGCTAGCAGCTCATCAATTATCACTAATTGCATTTCGTTTAACTTGTCGACAATCTCAAATAATTTTTGCACATGGACCCGCATGTCGTCACCGCTCTGCATCTTTTTCAATATTAAGGACTTAAGCAACATTGCCTGACGGGCAGGCTCTCGTGACTCATAAACAGAATGTAGCTTTTCCCATATATCCTTTGAAGTGCTGCAGATTTTTATTTGTTGCAATTCGGATGGGTTGATAGCTAATATGAGATCCGACTTGGCCTTTTCATCGTTTTTTTTCCATGCATTTGCTTCTGCTGGTTGTTCTGGTTTCACGCATGCGCCTGACACGTATTTCCACGTTTCGCTCCGCACTAACAAGGCCTGCACCTGGATTTTCCAAGTGTCGAAGTTCTCCTTGTTCAGCGGTTCTATTTTAACGGCCGTATAACTCATGTTTTACTTACTGTGGGCTCTTATTGTACTTCTTCTTCTTCTCAAACTTCTTGCCGTAATACCAGATATAAAGTGTTAGCTTCAACTTTCTTGCTTCCTTTGTAATTTATTAATTTTTCTTGATGACTATTCCTTCTGCACGCAGTTGAAGCGTTTTGGTCCCATAACCTGTTAAATTCTATCTGTTAGGTTTTATTGCTTTCAAAAGAATAAACGAATAATGTGAAAAATTTTAATACATGACGTTTTCAAGTATATCGGTTACTTTGATCTTTCTGTAAAAGTTAAGTAAAGTGTTTAAGTATTGTCGTAACATAATTAACAATGCATGATGCCAGATTTGTAAGCCCAGGCGATTTTTAACACTAGCCCTCAAATCTGACTTCTTTCATAAGGCTCTATGTGTTTAGTAATTTCAAACCGAGTGAGTTGATGCATTTATTGTGCTTCGGGAACACCAATCCTTTTGTAAGGACGTCAGCTGGCATTTCCTCAGTTTTCATATACTTCACATCAATCTCGCCATTTTCGATAGCATCACGTACAAAATGATGACGGATATCCACGTGCTTCGTGCGATTGTGGAAGACTGGATTTCGGCATAACTTCTCAGCACTTTGGTTGTCGTTGTAGATGCAAATTGAACTGTTATTGCCTAGTATTTCGCTTGAAAATCGTTTGAAGTAAATTGCTTCTTTTGTCGAATATACTCTGCCTCGGTGCTAGATACTGCTACTGTTTTCTGTTTTCTAGATTCCCAACTGATGGCAGCGTTTGAAAACGTAAAGACATACCCTGTGTATGACTTTCTGTCATCTATATTTGATCCCCAGTCTGCGTCGGCGTAGCCCTCTACTGGTTTGTTGTTCGAAGAAAACATAAGACCAACATTCTGTGTAGAGTTTAAACATCGTAGTCCTTTTTTTGCAGCTAACCAGTGTGCCGTTCCATAATTCGTGTTAAACTGGCTGAGGATGCTTACTATATGTGCTATATCGGGTCTGGTTGAGACAGCCAGATACATTAAAGATCCGATCAGACTTTGATACGGAAGTTTTTCGGCCTCGAGGCTTTCGTTTTCGTCCTTTGGGCACATCTGTTTGCAAAGCTTTTCGCTTGTGTTCATCGGTGTTGAAACAGGTTTGCAGTCTGTCATGCCAAACCTCTCTAAGAGGTGTTGAATATACTTTGATTGTGACATGCAAATCGTTCCGGCTTCCCAAGTCCTTCATTTCGAATGCCTTTGCCAGTTCTTCCTTTAAATTTCTCAACACGTTTTTATCACTTGATGCTACTACAAGATCATCGACGTAAATTGCTATTATTGTGATGTCATTGTTGTTTTTACGTATGTAAACGCAAGGGTCACATTTTGATGGGTTCATGCCCATTTCTTTTAATTTTCGATCTAGTTTCTCGTACCACAATCTTCCCGATTTCTTGAGACCGTAAATAGCCTTCTTAAAAAACATACTTTGTTCTTGTATTTCGACGATTCTTGCTTATCTAACACTAGATTCAAATCACTTGGCATTTCCATATAGATTTTTTTTCGACAACTCCATTCAAATAAGCACCCACAAAATTGAGTTGGTGTACGAGTAGACCAAGTTTAGCGGCAGTTGCTATTAGGAAACGTATGGAGCTCATCTTAGCAACTGGTGCGAAAGTTTCATTGTAGTCAACGCCGAAATGTTGAGAGAAGCCTTTCGCTACAAGTCTCGCATTTCTGCACTCTACTGTACCATCAACTTGGTATTTTGTACGAAGTGTCCACCTTGATTGGACTACCTTTCTGCCGATTGGCCTATCAACTATTTTCCAGTTCTGATTTTTCATTAAAGTTTTATACTCTTTCAGCATTGCGTTACGCCATTCGACTGCATCTGGTCCAGAAAGAGCTTCTACGCTCGTCTTTGGATCTGTTATTTGGATTAAATTTTCTGATTGATAATTCTCCTCATCAAAGCTCTTAAAACCGTGAAGATAATCCACATCATCTGCGTTGTCTTCGTCTGCTATGATGTTTTGTATTTTCTTTGGTCTGTCTCTCTTTCTGGTTGTGGATTTCTTAGGGCGGCCAGGGCCTCTTTGCTTTACGTCTTTAATTTTGTCTTCTGCGTCTTCGACTTGGTCTGCTCTTGTTGTGTCTTCATTTGTCAATTGTTTTTGAGCTCAAAGGGAATATGAATTCTACGTTTTTCGGTTCGGATTCTTCAAGACTGTTTGTGTCCAATGTTGATGTAAATACCACGTCACGACTTCGACGTACTTTTCTTGCTTGAGGATCCCATAAACGGTATGTTTTCGACGTTTCAGAGTATCCTACAAATACACATTTCTTTGATTTGGATTCGAATTTTCCTTTACCTGGTGTTTTGTCAAGCATGAATGCCGATGAACCAAATTTTCGAAAGTATTTTACATCTGGGGTGTCATTCATCCATATCTTATAAGGTATTTCACCGTTAAGGCTTTTTGATGGACAACGGTTCCGAATGTAATTCGCGGTGTTCACTGCCTCTGCCCAAAATCCGTGTGGTAGACCGGATTGGATGAGCATACACCTTGCCATATCGAGTAAAGTTCTATTTTTTCTTTCTGAAACTCCATTTTGTTGTGGAGTGTATTCGATGGTTAGCTCATGTCGAATTCCATTGCTTCTCATGATGTTTTTCATATGGCTGTTGAGATATTCTGTCCCATTGTCGGTACGTAGACATTTTATTTTCTTTCCGGTTTTTGTTTCTGCCATGTTTATAAATTCTATGAATTTGTTTGCAACTTCGGTTTATTTTTCAGAAAATAGATTTCACACCAACGGCTTTTGTCGTCTAAGAAGATAACAAAATATCGGGAACCACCGACAGAATTCACTCGCATTGGGCCGCACACGTCACTGTGAACTAATTCCAATAGTTCCCCTCTTCTGTTTTGAGATTCTTTAAATGGGGTTTGAGGTTGTTTTCCCTGGATGCAAATTTCGCAGGGTGGCAACTTCATTTCTATGTCCGTATATATGCCCCTTACCCTTTCTGTTTTTATCATTTCTTTTAGGTCCTTCTCGTTTATATGTCCGAGCAATTCTTGCCAATCCTGAACAGATTTCTTTTGTGATTTTAATGATGAAACTACTTCAAAATTTTCCTTTACGTAGTACAGGTCGTTTTGCCACAAATAGTTTTCTATTGTTTTTTGGATTTCTCACTATGGCTTCGTTTTGTGTGAAGATCACTTCAAAACCGTTTTGTGTGATTTTAAGAATAGACAGTAAGTTTGTTCTCAAATCGGGTACGAATAACGCTTCTTTTAGACTTATTTCGCATCTGGAGCTCTCAAATTTAACGTTTATGTTTCCTGATCCACGTATATTAGTCGTGTTGTTGTTTGCCAACACTAGTTGTTTATTATCTGTGATTCTTATTTCGCAGAATTTGTCTTCTGAGGAGCACATGTGTGATGAAGCTCCCGAGTCTAAGCACTACTTACCATATTTGTCTTCTGTGTTATTTGCCATTTCAAGTACGTTGCATGATACCTCTGTTTTGTTGTTCTGCTTTCTGTTGAAAGTCTTTGACCTGCAATCCTTGCCATGTGACCGATTTTTCCGCACGTATGACAGGCGTATTTAAATTTTCCTTTTTCGTTGTTATTTTTATTATTGGTGTTATTTCTGTTTTGGTCTGTCTTATTCCCTCAATATGTTCGTTGTGTTTCGCTTGCGTGCCTCAAATCCTTCGAGAAGTTTGACTTTCAATATTTCGGTTTTAGGGAGTTTCTCCTGTGACTCAACGGCAATTCTGAATGTTTCGTATTCATTCGGTATGCTGTACAGCAGAAGTATGGCTAGCAGCTCATCAATTATCACTAATTGCATTTCGTTTAACTTGTCGACAATCTCAAATAATTTTTGCACATGGACCCGCATGTCGTCACCGCTCTGCATCTTTTTCAATATTAAGGACTTAAGCAACATTGCCTGACGGGCAGGCTCTCGTGACTCATAAACAGAATGTAGCTTTTCCCATATATCCTTTGAAGTGCTGCAGATTTTTATTTGTTGCAATTCGGATGGGTTGATAGCTAATATGAGATCCGACTTGGCCTTTTCATCGTTTTTTTTTCCATGCATTTGCTTCTGCTGGTTGTTCTGGTTTCACGCATGCGCCTGACACGTATTTCCACGTTTCGCTCCGCACTAACAAGGCCTGCACCTGGATTTTCCAAGTGTCGAAGTTCTCCTTGTTCAGCGGTTCTATTTTAACGGCCGTATAACTCATGTTTTACTTACTGTGGGCTCTTATTGTACTTCTTCTTCTTCTCAAACTTCTTGCCGTAATACCAGATATAAAGTGTTAGCTTCAACTTTCTTGCTTCCTTTGTAATTTATTAATTTTTCTTGATGACTATTCCTTCTGCACGCAGTTGAAGCGTTTTGGTCCCATAACCTGTTAAATTCTATCTGTTAGGTTTTATTGCTTTCAAAAGAATAAACGAATAATGTGAAAAATTTTAATACATGACGTTTTCAAGTATATCGGTTACTTTGATCTTTCTGTAAAAGTTAAGTAAAGTGTTTAAGTATTGTCGTAACATAATTAACAATGCATGATGCCAGATTTGTAAGCCCAGGCGATTTTTAACACTAGCCCTCAAATCTGACTTCTTTCATAAGGCTCTATGTGTTTAGTAATTTCAAACCGAGTGAGTTGATGCATTTATTGTGCTTCGGGAACACCAATCCTTTTGTAAGGACGTCAGCTGGCATTTCCTCAGTTTTCATATACTTCACATCAATCTCGCCATTTTCGATAGCATCACGTACAAAATGATGACGGATATCCACGTGCTTCGTGCGATTGTGGAAGACTGGATTTCGGCATAACTTCTCAGCACTTTGGTTGTCGTTGTAGATGCAAATTGAACTGTTATTGCCTAGTATTTCGCTTGAAAATCGTTTGAAGTAAATTGCTTCTTTTGTCGAATCTGATAATGCCATATACTCTGCCTCGGTGCTAGATACTGCTACTGTTTTCTGTTTTCTAGATTCCCAACTGATGGCAGCGTTTGAAAACGTAAAGACATACTCTGTGTATGACTTTCTGTCATCTATATTTGATCCCCAGTCTGCGTCGGCGTAGCCCTCTACTGGTTTGTTGTTCGAAGAAAACATAAGACCAACATTCTGTGTAGAGTTTAAACATCGTAGTCCTTTTTTGGCAGCTAACCAGTGTGCCGTTCCATAATTCGTGTTAAACTGGCTGAGGATGCTTACTATATGTGCTATATCGGGTCTGGTTGAGACAGCCAGATACATTAAAGATCCGATCAGACTTTGATACGGAAGTTTTTCGGCCTCGAGGCTTTCGTTTTCGTCCTTTGGGCACATCTGTTTGCAAAGCTTTTCGCTTGTGTTCATCGGTGTTGAAACAGGTTTGCAGTCTGTCATGCCAAACCTCTCTAAGAGGTGTTGAATATACTTTGATTGTGACATGCAAATCGTTCCGGCTTCCCAAGTCCTTCATTTCGAATGCCTTTGCCAGTTCTTCCTTTAAATTTCTCAACACGTTTTTATCACTTGATGCTACTACAAGATCATCGACGTAAATTGCTATTATTGTGATGTCATTGTTGTTTTTACGTATGTAAACGCAAGGGTCACATTTTGATGGGTTCATGCCCATTTCTTTTAATTTTCGATCTAGTTTCTCGTACCACAATCTTCCCGATTTCTTGAGACCGTAAATAGCCTTCTTAAAAAACATACTTTGTTCTTGTATTTCGACGATTCTTGCTTATCTAACACTAGATTCAAATCACTTGGCATTTCCATATAGATTTTTTTTCGATAACTCCATTCAAATAAGCACCCACAAAATTGAGTTGGTGTACGAGTAGACCAAGTTTAGCGGCAGTTGCTATTAGGAAACGTATGGAGCTCATCTTAGCAACTGGTGCGAAAGTTTCATTGTAGTCAACGCCGAAATGTTGAGAGAAGCCTTTCGCTACAAGTCTCGCATTTCTGCACTCTACTGTACCATCAACTTGGTATTTTGTACGAAGTGTCCACCTTGATTGGACTACCTTTCTGCCGATTGGCCTATCAACTATTTTCCAGTTCTGATTTTTCATTAAAATTTTATACTCTTTCAGCATTGCGTTACGCCATTCGACTGCATCTGGTCCAGAAAGAGCTTCTACGCTCGTCTTTGGATCTGTTATTTGGATTAAATTTTCTGATTGATAGTTCTCCTCATCAGAGCTCTTAAAACCGTGAAGATCATCCACATCATCTGCGTTGTCTTCGTCTGCTATGATGTTTTGTATTTTCTTTGGTCTGCCTCTCTTTCTGGTTGTGGATTTCTTAGGGCGGCCAGGGCCTCTTTGCTTTACGTCTTTAATTTTGTCTTCTGCGTCTTCGACTTGGTCTGCTCTTGTTGTGTCTTCATTTGTCAATTGTTTTTGAGCTCAAAGGGAATATGAATTCTACGTTTTTCGGTTCGGATTCTTCAAGACTGTTTGTGTCCAATGTTGATGTAAATACCACGTCACGACTTCGACGTACTTTTCTTGCTTGAGGATCCCATAAACGGTATGTTTTCGACGTTTCAGAGTATCCTACAAATACACATTTCTTTGATTTGGATTCGAATTTTCCTTTACCTGGTGTTTTGTCAAGCATGAATGCCGATGAACCAAATTTTCGAAAGTATTTTACATCTGGGGTTTCATTCATCCATATCTTATAAGGTATTTCACCGTTAAGGCTTTTTGATGGACAACGGTTCCGAATGTAATTCGCGGTGTTCACTGCCTCTGCCCAAAATCCGTGTGGTAGACCGGATTGGATGAGCATACACCTTGCCATATCGAGTAAAGTTCTATTTTTTCTTTCTGAAACTCCATTTTGTTGTGGAGTGTATTCGATGGTTAGCTCATGTCGAATTCCATTGCTTCTCATGATGTTTTTCATATGGCTGTTGAGATATTCTGTCCCATTGTCGGTACGTAGACATTTTATTTTCTTTCCGGTTTTTGTTTCTGCCATGTTTATAAATTCTATGAATTTGTTTGCAACTTCGGTTTGTTTTTCAGAAAATAGATTTCACACCAACGGCTTTTGTCGTCTAAGAAGATAACAAAATATCGGGAACCACCGACAGAATTCACTCGCATTGGGCCGCACACGTCACTGTGAACTAATTCCAATAGTTCCCCTCTTCTGTTTTGAGATTCTTTAGATGGGGTTTGAGGTTGTTTTCCCTGGATGCAAATTTCGCAGGGTGGCAACTTCATTTCTATGTCCGTATATATGCCCCTTACCCTTTCTGTTTTTATCATTTCTTTTAGGTCCTTCTCGTTTATATGTCCAAGCAATTCTTGCCAATCCTGAACAGATTTCTTTTGTGATTTTAATGATGAAACTACTTCAAAATTTTCCTTTACGTAGTACAGGTCGTTTTGCCACAAATAGTTTTCTATTGTTTTTTGGATTTCTCACTATGGCTTCGTTTTGTGTGAAGATCACTTCAAAACCGTTTTGTGTGATTTTAGGAATAGACAGTAAGTTTGTTCTCAAATCGGGTACGAATAACGCTTCTTTTAGACTTATTTCGCATCTGGAGCTCTCAAATTTAACGTTTATGTTTCCTGATCCACGTATATTAGTCGTGTTGTTGTTTGCCAACACTAGTTGTTTATTATCTGTGATTCTTATTTCGCAGAATTTGTCTTCTGAGGAGCACATGTGTGATGAAGCTCCCGAGTCTAAGCACTACTTACCATATTTGTCTTCTGTGTTATTTGCCATTTCAAGTACGTTGCATGATACCTCTGTTTTGTTGTTCTGCTTTCTGTTGAAAGTCTTTGACCTGCAATCCTTGCCATGTGACCGATTTTTCCGCACGTATGACAGGCGTATTTAAATTTTCCTTTTTCGTTGTTATTTTTATTATTGGTGTTATTTCTGTTTTGGTCTGTCTTATTCCCTCAATATGTTCGTTGTGTTTCGCTTGCGTGCCTCAAATCCTTCGAGAAGTTTGACTTTCAATATTTCGGTTTTAGGGAGTTTCTTCTGTGACTCAACGGCAATTCTGAATGTTTCGTATTCATTGGGTATGCTGTACAGCAGAAGTATGGCTAGCAGCTCATCAATTATCACTAATTGCATTTCGTTTAACTTGTCGACAATCTCCAATAATTTTTGCACATGGACCCGCATGTCGTCACCGCTCTGCATCTTTTTCAATATTAAGGACTTAAGCAACATTGCCTGACGGGCAGGCTCTCGTGACTCATAAACAGAATGTAGCTTTTCCCATATGTCCTTTGAAGTGCTGCAGATTTTTATTTGTTGCAATTCGGATGGGTTGATAGCTAATATGAGATCCGACTTGGCCTTTTCATCGTTTTTTTTCCATGCATTTGCTTCTGCTGGTTGTTCTGGTTTCACGCATGCGCCTGACACGTATTTCCACGTTTCGCTCCGCACTAACAAGGCCTGCACCTGGATTTTCCAAGTGTCGAAGTTCTCCTTGTTCAGCGGTTCTATTTTAACGGCCGTATAACTCATGTTTTACTTACTGTGGGCTCTTATTGTACTTCTTCTGCTTCTCAAACTTCTTGCCGTAATACCAGATATAAAGTGTTAGCTTCAACTTTCTTGCTTCCTTTGTAATTTATTAATTTTTCTTGATGACTATTCCTTCTGCACGCAGTCGAAGCGTTCTGGTCCCATAACCTGTTAAATTCTATCTGTTAGGTTTTATTGCTTTCAAAAGAATAAACGAATAATGTGAAAAATTTTAATACATGACGTTTTCAAGTATATCGGTTACTTTGATCTTTCTGTAAAAGTTAAGTAAAGTGGTTAAGTATTGCCGTAATATAATTAACAATACATGATGCCAGATTTGTAAGCCCAGGCGATTTTTAACAGTATTGTCTTTGACCATTTAGAAATTAAAGCAATGCTAGTATCAAACATACTTAACAACCGTTCGGTAGTGTATTCAAGTAGATCTTGCAATTTATTTTCTGCTGAAGTGGAAGTGACTGTTATAGCAGTTTGTGAAGGTAAACATTCTTTTGTTGACAGATACTATAAATCCCTATACTCTGGGAAAATTTCAGAATTCTTTTTATTGGCCTGTTTTCACAATTCCTTATATCAAAATAAATCCAAAAATAATGCTAACGCCTCTTCTGGGATGAATTTTTTGTCTTCATTTGGTGTAGGAATATTTTTCCAAATAATTTTTGTTCACCTTAGGCTTGCTTCTATTACTGCTTCAATCATCCAAATTATCGTTTCTTTTCTTTGTAATGGTTTTGCTGGTCGACCCTGTTTACTATATCTGGTATTTGTTGATATAATATCGAAAACAAGTTTCTTTAAAATAATGGTTACATAGTTACGTTCGTACAACCTCTTCTTTTTATAAGAGGATTCAATATAGCCTGCTTTCAATCTCTTTCCAAAATTCATAATTTTTTGTTTGTGTGGTTCAATTTCTTCTGTATAGCATATTTTAAAAATCATATTGTTGAAAGAAAATATCGGCGAGATCTCCGTAAGTGTACTTAGCCATTGTTGTAATTGTGATGAATAACAATTATGAAGTCTTTAAATAATCTTACTTGCAAATAAACAACGAAAAAATTCAGGTAGACAGGTAATCAAGAAACAAAAACGTACACAGGCGTTCATACGAAGAACGACAAAACCATAGCGTGTACCCGTGAACCCTTGAAGTATTGTTTTCCAGAAATTTTCCTTTTAATTTGTAATGGGTTTGGATTTCGTACTTCCACCTGTAACAGCGTTTGTTATATATCAATGTTTTTTACCATAATTAGTTGAGATATGTTTCCTATTAGACGCAGGTGTGAATATACATTATGCCCAAGCAAGTCGGAAAAAAACTGTTTTATACCTTCATAATAAGGGTAAACTAAATTAGAAACTTAAGTACTTTTACATCTGAAATTCCTCTTTCATAAAAGCTATTTGATAAATATACTTCAAAAATAAGCACAACAGAAAACACATATTTGACCTTTTATCAAAAAAAATTGCTCTGGTGCTCATGTGTAGAAGGGAATTTGGACTATAAGACAGTAGTAGTCTTTTACAAGCTTTAGAAGTTATGCTCTAGTAAGTAGAGGGATTTTGGATAACTTGGACCTTTAAGGAAAAAAAATTAACTTCCAACAGTTATAAATATTTTTTTTCTGCTACTAAATAGCGCCATTATACAAAATTTATTTTGTTTAGAAATCTTGCGAAACAAAAATGTTATAGGTGCTTAAAAATCAAAAATTTTGTAAGAAAGTTCTCATTTTGATAAAATTATTAGAATGTCTATTTTGTGCAACCCCATTGTCTGTGATATAGTTAAAACGAAGTTTAATTTTTTGGTTCCCGAGGTATACAAGTATCTACTTTGGAATGAACTTCAACATTTCATAATAAGTGACCGCAAAAGAAATGAGTTTTGGCCGTCTTCTCTTAAAATTTTTCACAATGCACCATCTTTTTTTTTTAATCAAGAGCTGAATAGTTTGTAGAAATCAGCGGCAAGACCGTTCGAAAGTTTTTTAAGCAAAACAGTTTCGAAAAGCAAATATTTCTTAGCTTTTATGAGATTTCTATATATATATATATATATATATACCACTAAAAATTTGTTCCATTTATAGATAATCTAAGTTTGGCATTCTTGAAACACTACCAATTTGGTTTGAATCGAGTAGCCGTTAAACAGGTATAAGGGGGTAATTTCTTACACACATGCAGGCATAGTGACACTCATTATAAATTAGTAAGGAATATATGTGATACTTTGTACAGGAAATTTTTGGGTTTAGGTATACATAACCTAATATGATTGATTTCATTGCTCAACTTGACGTATTCTCAAGTAATGCCTTACGTGCTGCATTTTTATTTTTCTCAATTTTTTTTTTGGTTAGGTTTTCAGCTATTTTTTATGTATTTAATAATTTTTCTTTGTTTTTTCTTTTAATTATGTTATTTACCACAAACAAATGAGGTTAAATTTTGTCCTTGCGGCCAATAATTCTAACAATGATCATGTGGCATAAAGCCTGTGCCAAACCACACCAAGCAAAACATCCTCGTAACAAGATTCATCATTTACACATATTTTTATATATACATATATATATATATATATATATATATATATATATATACATGTATATATATATATATATATATATATATATATATATATATGTATATATATATACATATATATATATATATATATATATATATATATTTATATATATATATATATATATATATATATATATTCAAGGTCTGCATCGAATAAAGGTTGGAGTAGCCGAACGCTAAAATTTTAAATGTAAGCTAAATATAGGTTATCTTTAAATGTAAATGTTGATACACTTAAGGTTTGAGTAGCCGAACGCCAAAATTTTAAATGTAAGCTAAATGTGTCAGCTGATCCAAACTGGTATTTGGCAAGCTGTGTAACCACTTACTTCACTGTAAGAAAATGTTACCGTAACGTCCCAACCTGCAAAAAAGAGAATTTCATTCTACGGTTACATGACAGATGTAAGACAGTGATGGACTGTATGTATGTTGTATGAGAATGGGGCACAAAAGGACTTTTTTGGTACTTATTTCTGTTTTCATATGTTTAGTTGATAATTATATATTAAGACATGATAGACGTATTTTATATGTTTAACTTTCTAAATAAATGTTTTATTTTTATTGAAATATCGAATGTCTGTATGTGATTGTGCGTTGCAGAGTACTATGTGTATTAAACATCGGTTAGTACGTATATTAATAAATTTGCGCTATATTAGAAAATATTTCATTTATATTGCAATATAGAAATAATGTGTCCATTATCCTATTAGTTGTGTATGTTGGTGTTTCTGTTGTCTACAAGCACCTTTTAATTAATTGCGTACTTTTTCAACACAAACGCCAAATATATAAGCATATCGAAGTGCCATAAATGTTGTATGCATAACAATTGCCTTGTGTATAAATAATTATTTGTTGTTGGTGGTATGTGAAAAACGGATCACACATTTTTAAGGGTTTTAAATTTATTTTTACTTGTACCTACATATATTTTACCACAATTTTCACTACTATTACCACTACAAGGAATTTGATAAACTATATTTGATCTTTCTAAAAGTTGTATTTTATCTTTTGTTTTGCTAAATAATTTACCTACAGTTTCATAATTTCTATGTGCCATTCTATATTACTTGTTATCATAGATTTTAGATCTTTCTAATCTTTCTGACATTTTTGGTACATATGCTAAAAATTAAAAACTTAAATATATATATATATATATATATATATATATATATATACATGTGTATATATAAATATATAAGTATATATATATATATATATATATATATATATATATACATACATATAAACATGTGTTTATATAAAACATAAAGACTTCAAGCTAAAAACAAACTTATGAAAAGAAGAATTATGTTCGCCAGGTCTAACAGTGGTAGGAACATTACTCAGATAAATTATAGGTGCCTCATATTCAAACGGCAGTTCGTAATCTATACAATTAGTCTTTGGAACACCTTGCCAAACAATATTAGCTAAAAAATATATTTAAAAGAAAATTAGTAATAAGTATTCATCACTTTATTTTCTTTGTTACGATTTTATATCCCTTAATTGCGAAATTTTTAGTCTTTTTTTTTAATTCCTTAGAAGATATAGCTTTTTATAAATAAACAAATAAATAAATATATATATATATATATATATATATATACATTTATATAAAAATAAATATATATATATATATATATATATATATATATATATATATGTATATATATATATATATATATATATATATATATATATATATGTATATATAGAAATATATTTATAAATAAATACATATGTATATAAATTTACATATATTTTTTTCACATAATTAATTATGCATGCACAGAATATGAAAATAATTCTTCCTATTTGCAGGAACTCATACCTGAACATGTTCTTCATGTAGTACATATGAAGCTTTGAGCTCGCTTTATGTACTTAAACCAAGTCGTAATCCACAAGAGGGTTTTACTCAAAAATATGTTCCCTTTGGTTGTTTGCTACTTCGAATATGTGGTCATGATTTGCCACTACACGTGCACTTCACGAATACAAATATATTTGTGCAGACCTCTAATATGTATATATATATATATATATATATATATATATATATATTTATATATAGTTTTATATATATATATATATATATATATATATATATATATATATATATATAGGGTTATCCAATTTGCGGTTTCAAAAGTAAACGTAAATAAAACAAATATAAAATATTTTTTTCATGATATTTCTTTTTTATTATAAAGTTTGAACGTTGACATTATGTGTGAAACACTACATCATTTAAATGACCACCACGCGAAGTGTTGCAAGCATTGATTCTGTTGAGGTAATTTTCTACCACTTTTTGACACATATTGGGCGGTATCTCAGCCATAACGCTCCGAATTGACGGTGACAGCCGTTCCATGGTCGTTTTCGAAGAATTAAGGTCCAATCACACCTTCGGACCAAATAGCGCACCAAACAGTGACTTTTTCTGGATTTAATGGCCTCTCTTCAATTATTTGAAGATTCTCAGAACCCCAAATACGACAATTTTGTTTATTAACAAATCCACCGAGTGAGAAATGTGCTTCATCGCTGAAAAATTTTTTTTTTCCAAAAATCGCCGTCCACCGCCTGTTGTTCAAGCACCCATTCCACGTATCTACGACGTTGTGAATGGTCAGCTGGCTTCAGCTGTTGTGTGACCTGGACTTTATATGGATGTAGGTGTAGATATAAATGCAAAATACGCCATAATGTGCCGTAAGACGGTCCGAATTCCTGAGAACGACGAGGAATCCACACATTCGGGTCTTCGGCAACACTTTCACTTACAACAGCGATATTTTCAGCGGAACGAGCGAAACGATGATGCACAGGTCTTACAACATTTGTAACCGCTCCAGTCTCTTCAAATTTCTTCACAATTTTGCCAATTGCTTGCGTAGTTGGACGATTATGTAAACCATAATCTCCTGTTAAAGCACGATATGTGGCTGTTGCAGAATCACCATTTTTGTAGTATGTTTTGATAATTTTAATGCGTTGTGTGATAGTTAAGCGATTCATTTTCGTCAATGTGAGATTTTCAACTGAAAAGAAAAAAATTGGTTTAACAACTTAGTTTGACAGATGTCGAATTCCAGTCCTATACTTTTGAAACCACGAAATGGATAACCCGGTACTTTTAGCTTAACAAATATAACAACGTAGGAAATCTGCGAGATAATATCAAATTTCGCAACAAACAAATCCCCTGGCCATGATGGCTTATTGCCCAAAATATGTACTAAATGTGGTTTAATAACATTATTTCAACTTGCCAATACCCAGATATACTGAAAATATCAAAGATCGTTCAATACCCAAGACTTTAAACGCTAATAGAGAAGATATATAAAGGCCTATAGCTTTATTACCTGTTATTGATAAAGTTTTTGAAAAATTAATACACACACAATTCTTAAATTACCTTGAAAGCAATAACCTATTATCCAATTGTCAATATGGACTCAGAAAAGGTAGTGGTGAGGAGACTGCTGTTGCAAATGTTGTGAATTACATATGCCAAGGTTTAGATCAAAGTTATAAGGATGTTGGTATATTTTATGATTTTTCGAAGGCATTTGACCTTGTACATCATGAGATCATGTTGGACAAACTCCAATACTACGGTATTCGGAACACAGAACTTAATTTGCTAAAAAGTTATTTGACAAACCGCAAACAACATGTTGAATTAAATATTAAACCGAGCTCTATTGGAGATGTACAACATGGTGTTCCACAAGATATCGTTTTAGGCCCCCTGTTATATACTATTTATATAAATTATACTGTAAGTCTCGAGCTTAATGGAAAAATTTTGCAAGTATGCAGATAACATTTCTATTTTTTACCCCTATAAACATGAGGCGGCTTTGAGAGCTTACATGGAGAAGGCCACAGCCATGATTTTATAATATGCAAGGACAAATAAGCTAGTCATTAATGCAACAAAAACTAAAATTATGCGATTTAAGTTGGTATTGTTGTGAATGGAGAAGAGGTTGTGGAATGTAACTCTGTAAAATACTATATAAACAATCTAAAATGGAACCTACATATGGAAAGTATTAAATCAAAAATATATCCAATAATAGGAATTTTATATAAATTTAAATATAAATTCAATGAAAATACCAAATTAATGCTTTATCGAACATTGATTCAACAGCTACATATATATGGCTACAAAAATTGTACTGAATTGCAGTCTCTCCAAAGAGTACGAAACAAGTGCTGAAAATCATATACAATCTGCCATTAACTTAATCTATAATTACATTGTAAAGAGATGTTTGTAAAAGTATTTTGCCTGTGAATTAAACCTATAAACTACAATTACTAGTGTTTGTTCTTAAATCTCTTCGTAATATTAGTCATAACACGATAACCTCAAGAAATCAATTAACTCAGAATACTAGAAACAGTACCAATTTAAAAACAACAAGATACAGACTTTAAACCACAAAGAAGGGAATTGAATTTATTGGATGTTTTGAATATTACAATTTACTTCAATATTTAAAATATATAATTTAGAGATGATTCTAAGATAAAGTTTTTACTCTGAATTTTTCTTTTTTTGCCTTTATATAAATAATATAAATTTGTGTATTATATTAAAATCATAAAATATTTATAAATTTATTTTAATGCAAGTTAAAAAACTTTGCATAAGTAAATGCCAACTCAACAATGTTATAATGACGCTGAGGCACTTCAATTGTAATAAGGAAACTTGCAAATAAAGTACTTTACAAACTAAAAAAATGGACTGCTTGCAAAAAAGTTTGGACCCCCACCAAGAGAAAAAAAAATCGCAAACAAATCTGAGTGAAAACAAAATAGGAATAAGAAAAAAAGAATGGATGGTGAGTCGTATATGGGAGTATTGAATAAAGTACCTTTCCAAAAGTCGGCTAGACAGCTAGGCGAGTTATGTTCTTCGCGATTTTGTAAAAATAGTACGTTAAGAAATTGCTCAGCATTTAACGAGTCCACCCGAAAAACAATTTTTACTTTATTTTGGCAAATGACGTGGGAGCAGAAACGACAGTATGTATGTAGAGAGTCTCACAAGTGTTTCTGCGAAGAAACCTTAAAGAATTCTAGAAGATCCCAGACAATTTTATATTATTTGAAAATCGGACAATTTAATTTGGGACGAAACAGATGGGAGTCTTGTTACTTCAGTATTTACAACTTGTGTTACCAAATACTTAAGAAATTTTCACTCTTGCTCACCAGAAACACATCATATAATTATTTATTCAGATGGCTGTATCCATCAAAGTCTTAGCTAACGATTTATTAATTTTTTCAGTGAAGACCAATATCACAATCGAGCAAAAGCTTTTAATTAGTGGCCACACTCAGATGGAATGTGATGTGACGCAACCCATTCCCTCATCGAAAGAAAAACAAATAAAAACGAATTAAATTTTCCCTCTCAATTTATTCAACTTATTAAGGATGCAAGACAGACTCCTTTTCCACTACAAATACATCATCTAAATTATGATTATATTTTAGACTTCGAAAGTGATGATAAGAATTACACGTCAATTCAACCAGGTAAGGGTGCTATGTGCATGTACTTCTGCATTTTTTATTTATCGGTATTCAAATTCTGGGAAATGCATTGGGGATCCGACGATTCATGTGTTACGAGCTTTAGCATATGAACCGACAGGAGTTATATGTTTTAAAATTAACATAACAGATGACTATCAAATACTTCCTCATAGACTGCCATTAACCTCAAAAAACATATCTCCGGACTGACTCTATATATATTGGAAAAATGGCACAGATTGTCATAATTTCTACGATAATTTATCATATAAAGAGTAATTTTTATTTGTAACTCACAATAAAATGATTGTTTGCAGTTTGTTTGTTCCGTAGATGAAAATTTTTACACTGAGGGCCATTATTAGAACTTACAAATAGTTAACAATAGGATGCTATCTGGCAGATAAATTTAATTTGATTATAATGAAGCAGCCATATTTTCTTTTGATAATATCATAACTTTAAGAAAATTTTTTAACTTTACATACATTTACATATAAATTTATACGCAAATATTAATAACTATTATATTAGATATTATTCTGTATCATCTAAGACCATATTACTAATAACGCTTAGATTTTACCCAACTAAGAATTTTCTTATAACAGTTGCGTAAAATGTAAGCGTTATTAGTAAACCACAAAAGTCACCAACACCAAGGCGAGTAGTTAAAGAAACATCTTATGCTTTGACAGCTTTATCCAGAGATTTTATTAAATTTCCATCAGATGCAAGAGAAATCCAGCAAGTGGTAGCCAACTTTTTAGTATGGCAAAATTTCCAAAAGTCATGGGAGCTGTAGACTGCACTCACATTCGCATTCAGTCGCCAGGTGGAAATAACGCAGAAATATTTTATAATAGAAAAGGTTTATTCTCTTGAAACGTTCGAGCAGTATGCAATCCTAAATTTATGTTTCAAGCGTTTAAAATACCGTTTGAAAAACGAACATTTGAAATGTTATATAGTTTTAGTTATATGATAATACGATTGTTAAATCCTCGAACTAGGCCACAAAACCTTTACAATGAATCGCAAATCCGTACTCGCAACCAAATTGCAAGAAGTTTTGGAGTTTGGAAGAGACGTTTTCCAACATTATCAATGGGATTGAGATTGAGTACTGATATTGTGGCATGTGGTGTTCTGCATAATATCGCTGTTAGTGAAAACGATGCAGATCCATCTTCAATAACATTGTCCACATTCTCAGTAATATCTTTAATAACCTTCCCCAACTTTCCCCATCAAAAACTGGTGAGAAAATTAATTTTAAGAACAAAAACTGTTAAATAATACTTACAAAAATCACTGTCAATACTGTTTTGCAGGCCAGTAGCTGAATCACCCAGTATTGAGGCTATTTTGGCAGATACCCCACTAACTTTTGCACCAGTACGATATGTCTCAGATTTTTGTTCTGCCATTTCCGATTGAGATTTCTTTCTCAACATTACATATTTATCGCGTAATGCTTTCCAATGGCAGTGTATTCTACTGCTGCGTCAATTGTTCGCCAAGCCTCTTCTTTTTGCTTCCATACCACAGCGTCTGTTGTCTTGTTTTCCAATATATTTTTGTGCCTTTCCACCAAGTCAACTAACAATATCTTCTCTTCTGACAAGTAATTTTTCGTTCTCTTTCTTTCCGATTCAGTAGGCATTATTTAGCTTCGATATTATTTTCTATAACACAATTTACGCAAACAACAAAAGCACTTAACACATGTAACAGAATAATTTAACACACAGAAAAGATAACGTTTTCAATTAACAAAAAACAAAAGTAAATCGTTGCCACTATGCTTTCTTAAAACCACTAATAGTAGTCGGAATCCACAATATATAAATACACTTTTTTATTTTATCTGACAGTTGTAATAATGAAAAAACTTTAAACGTCACTTTATCGTTCACGTTAGCTAATGTTAAGATTAACTATTGGAAACTTTATCTTTAGGTTGTAACAAAGATTATGCATATGTAAATGATTATGTATATGTCGCAATGCAGGCCATACACTTTGCGACTGTTTATACAACTTTAATTGTAGTCAAGTTGTGCTTTTTGCGTACAGGACAATACAACTCTATTACAATCTCAATATAAAATTTTATTATAAGAGAAGATGATGTTATTGTTTTTGCTTTAATTGATGAAGTTTTTGAGCAAGAAATCGAAGATGAACACCAAAAAATCCGTGGAAAAAAGAGGAGGTGGTCTTAGTAAAACAAGAAACTTATTCAAATAAAAAATTCTTAAAAACATTGCAAGAATATGAACCAATGGATTACAAAAGTTATGTATATAGCAAGCGCGTTTATTAGCTATTTTCTTTCTTAGTTCCTCTAGGGTTTCATCACTTTTAATTTTTTTATACTCCAACAATAGTTTGTCATAAGTCTTATTTCGAATGTTTCTATTTTCTTAATTTTCGTTTTTGCAGTTCCACATTTCCGGCATAGATTTATAAAACTCGATAAAATCTCGCATTTCTTTTGAATCCTCTATTTTTTGTTTTAAACTGTTTTTTTTTAGAGTAGATAAGCACTTCTCCGCTGTCAGTATGAAAAAGAACTACAAAACTGAATAACACGGACATGTTCACAAACGTTTCAATCTTGTTGTACAAAATCTAAACTTTTTGATCTTTTGCACAACCAAGCCCAAATTACACACAACAACCTCACAAACGTTACAATCAGCTTTACAACCGCGTCAAGTCTTACCAACTGTCGCAGCGTGTGTGGCTTGCATAATATTACAGCCCGCATCGAACATATTCGTCAAATATATTCACCTTGTGTAACTACACAATATATTCGAATAAAACAAAAAATTGGTTACTTTGGCTAGAGGATTAAAAAATGAAACTATTGAAGCGGAATATGTTATTACTTTTTTAGAAAATTGTTATTGTTCATGTACTTTTATGTTGCATAGAATAGATCCTTTGTCCGAAACGAAAAATACTGCTGCGTCAATTAATGTAGGGTAAATAATACTTGTGTTGTTGTTGTTGGATAAACTAAAATGTATCTATCAGCACCGATGCGATGGTGCCGTATATTATTGAATTAAGTATCAAAAAATTTTATTTTATTGGCGCAGGTAATTCGTTCGGCATTATAAATTTACAAAATTAGCGCCAAAATTTTGTATAGACGGCGGAGCTGTTGTAGAATGATTCTTTTTATTGGATCTGTGAATCTTTCAGGAATTGAGTTGTTCTATTTTAAATGAACTCATTCTGACTTAAATATGAATTCAATTGAAATATAAATTAATTCATGATAAATCAAAAATTTTGAATGAGCTTTCTTAAAATAGAAGAATTGATTTTGTACTAGAAATAAGTTATTAAGGATTTCAAAGAAAATCATTGTAATTAGCTTTGTTTTATTCATATAAAATAGTCATTTGCAATAAGCCTTTCTATAAATTCTATTAGGTTATTGTGGACTAAAGCTAAAACATGTAGGTTTTCTGTAAAATATAATATAATAAAGGATACATTTATTTTGGTAAAACCAAGAGAGTTGGAGATTTTAATAAAAAAATTTAAATATAAATAATAATTGCTGTTTGTGTTTAGAACAATCTTCACTTAATCATTCTAGGGCTGAGCGTTTGCTGAAGCTCAACCATTATATATGTTTTAAAATTAAAGCAGAATTTTTTGTAAAGAAGTTCAAACAAATTTGCATGTCTTTTTTGCTTATGTTTTTTTCACCTTCCCTTCAGTACCTTAAGTTAATTTTGATGAAACCAACTTTAAACATGTTCGACGGCCAACGATCCAACACGCTGGTTTCTGCTTTTTTCTTCGTCTTTTGCCTTACCTCCCGCCAGCATTAAAGATTTTAGAATTTTATTTTATGCTTTGTTCGACATGCGTGTTCTTATAGTGTATATTCTTTGGTTGTAATAATGGGGCTTGAAGTTTATTATTATATTTGTTTCACACAATTCCAACCAATAATGAAAGCGCTATATGTGGCGGATGTGGTATTCTGGGACTTGAGTAGGTATGAATGAAATTGTACAGAAATGGCGCTCAGGCTAATGCCACAACTGGCTCCATCCTATTAAGACTTGGCACGTCTCAAAGTACGTTTGAAATTCGTCATCATTAAGTTGATGGTTTAGGTCCGGATGTCGATTACCGGTTAACACGTATCTGGCTCTGGCGGATAGATCCATAAGATCTTTTCGTCAACCCTCGCATGGACCTCACTGCTTGCAAAGGGACCCATGGGATCTTATCGTGACTGCACAACGAAAGGAGATAGCGGCTGTGAATTTAGACCCAGCCGAATGTATAACACAAAAACTAATTTAAAAACGGGCGTAGAAATCTCAGGGAATGAAGAGAATGAAAATCCAAATCCATTCCTGAAGAAGCCTGTACTCATGAGGTCGCCTCTTACAGAATATGAGCAAAGTCTTCAAACTAGTAGAAGAGATAGCGAAGCTCCTAGACTTTCTGAAGACAAGATCAAATGTACACAAGGATATAGTTTCGATATCTCGAAAAATACAGGCGTTGTATAAGCATATGTCAGATGATCTAAGCAGTGGAACTGCTAGTAAAGGCAAAGTGCATTGCAACAAGCAGACGCAGACAGAAGATATGGTAAGACCATTTCTCCCTGACTCTGCAGGTGCGACCGTAAAGCGCAGAATAGACGAAAATACTCTTGAGCCAAAGGGGAATAAGGTTAAGAAGAATGGCTCACTAAATGATGTCATAAGTAATGAAAGTAAGATCAGTGGTAGAGAAAAGTGCTGCTATGCCGAACCCAAGTAGCAAAGAACCTGGTTGGATAAAGGTCAGTCCCAGGGTAAAAAATAGAGATAGAGTAAGGAATAAGGAGGCGTCACGTCCAGAACAGTACTTAAGAATAAAATGCGCATATTACAGCTAAATCTCAATCATTGTTAAGCAGCACAAGGGACTTCGCGTCGCTGTATTTAGTGAGCCATATAAGAAGATTGTATCTGCAAATTTGGTTGCTGATAATACAGATACATTGGCTATATAGGCTACAGGTTGGTAAACATTGAGGGAAAAATCTGCACCACATTGTGCGTAAATGCGACCCACTGTCTCTTGCATATGTTTGTATAGCTGCTATGTCCCTCCCAGGTATTCTATTGAGGACTTCTGTGTTATTATAGACAACATAGTGATGGACGCTCCTCCTGTTATAATAGCAAGAGACTTCAATGCGTGGGCTATTAAAAGGTGTTGCCCCTAGACAAATGCAAGAGGGAAGGTTGTATTGGGAGACCTCTCTGCACTGGGTGTTATACTCTTAAACTCTGGAGATGAGGGAGCCTTCATAAACCGTGTAAGCTGGAGAGTACCTAATGCAGGATGATATACGCTATGTGATCCTTTAGGCACGAAATTTAACAGGATGGAAAGTAAATACCTTGATAAGGATATTTTTGCCATCTGTATGGAGGATATGGACTTGAATTGTTCAGATGAATATATAGCAGGACAATTGGTAAACCATATCACGCGGTCGTTTGATGCATCTATTGTGAAGCGGAAAATAAATGCAAACAGGCGACCGGTTTATTGGTGGAATGATGATATCGCTAGCTTAAAATTCGTTAGTAAGTAACAATGAAGTATGCGCATCAGTTCCCGAAACTAAAGAGGACGTAGGAATAATACTGATAAGACTACCCGCCCTGAAATGTCGAAACTATTCCAGGGTGGTGCTAGTAAATTCTCGTGGATACCACTATTAATAGTTGCTATCATTACGTCAAAAACAAAAACAATTATATATATATATATATATATATATATATATATATATGTATATATATATATATATATATATATATATATATATATATACCTGCAAAAAAGAAAATAAAAAAATTAATTCGAATTCATTTAAATCAGTGATAAACTGATTTTATTGTAATGCTCTGTGGTAAAAAACATTTGTTGTTTTTCCATTTTCTGTGTAAATATACAAAACCGATAGTTTGCCAACGCGCGAACAGGCTACATAGAACTGTCCATGTGCGAAAACTGGATACACTAAATTCAGTCCGAAAATTTCTAAAGATTGGCCTCGCGCCTTATTAATGGTAATCGCAAACGCAAGGCGAACAGAAAACTGAAGTCGTTTAAATTCAAATGGTATATCAGACGGAATCATTGAATGAATACATCTTGAATGAATACATCTTCGCCTTTTAATTTTCCAGTAAAAATAGTAGCTTCAATTGCATAAGCCATCAACCTTTTAATAGCAAGTCTTGTACCATTCCACAAACGGGGTTGATTGATATTACAGAGCATAATAATAGTGGCTCCAACTTCCTATTGGAGATTATGCGGAGGGAATCCTGGTAAGTCCAACGAATTCTAAACTTCGGTTGGATAATTCAAAACATCTCCTTCATTGGTAACAGTATCGACAGACTTGTACAACACCTCTTCGCCAGGAATCTTTTATTGTATAGCCATGTTTAATTCAGTAACATCTTTGTTCTTTGCCGCTAAAATTGCTCTGGCACTCAACGGTGCATCCCATGTATATTGATGTGTTATGTAAGTGAAAACACATTCAATAAATTTCTCTTTTGACTGTACGAAACGGCATAAATCATTTGGCAATATTATCAATCCAGTGTCATCAATAGGCATTGCACCATTCCCAATTTTCGGCAATTGCTTAGAGAACTTATCAGCAGATGGATCATTCTGCAACTGAACACGAACGTTGATAGTGAGTTTCAATATTTTAACAAATCTCCACAAATATGAAGACTTTAAGCTAGCGTTAATTTCATCGGCAGCTGCCGATCTAGGAATGAGGGGCAATGTTTGCCTAAAATCGCCTGGCAATAAAGTCAACGCACCACCAAACAACTCAGAGAGATCTTTCATTGTTCTTTCCAAAGCTTTAACAGATTTCTTATTCGCGTACTCAAGCATATGACGTGGGCTGTACATGGACCGTGTATCATATTTTACACAACAACATCATATAATTCAGGATCACTTATTTGATCTGGAATTTCAGAACAAGTAACATTGTCAACTTCATGCGATGTGATTTTATTCACCAACCATATTGAAATGTGAGCGTGTGGCAAACCACGTTTTTGCCACTCCACAGAATACATCCAGAACTTCGCTTTACCAAACACTTTAGATTTCACGCTAAAACCCATAAGCGATTTCAATTTCTGTTTAAAAACACGGGAAGTGATATCATGGCGGTCGGTAGGACTTTGGCCAGCGAATAAATTATCTTTAATGTCACTCCATTACGGATTAAACGTAAATGTTATAAATAAATCTGTTCGACCGTAATGACGTACATAAGTCATTGCACCATGCGCGTACTCATGCATATGACGTGGGCTGTGCATAATGTTTTTAAATATTTATGCTTTTAGTGTTGTATTTATATGTATTTTATTTCATAGATCCCCGAAGTTGTGATTTAGAATAGCTAAGTATATACATTAAATTAATGGTTTGACCAAAATTTAATTGTAATGAATTTAAAAACGAATTCTATTTCAGTTTTTCAAAATATTAATTCAAATATTTCGAAATGATTGCAGTGTTCACTAAAATGGCTATAACTCATGAACCAATACACATACAGAAACTGTATTTACATAAAAACCTTTTTATTGACGTCACCTTTCATAAATCGGTTCACGCATTCCGGAGAACATCAATTAGCAACACAATGCAACTTATATATATATATATATATATATATATATATATATGTATATTATATATATATATATATATATATATATATATATATATATATAAATATATATATATATATATATTTATATATATATATATATATATATATATATATATTATTTTATTATATATATATTTATTTTATTATATATATATATATATATATATATATATAAATATATATATATATATATATATATATATATATATAGTGCACTGGGGAAAACGCCAACACTCGTTTAAAGGGAAATTAGACAGGCATACATATACGATGGCATTCTTTTGGTTTTGCTATTATACTGCCGAACGCTGACGGCATACTTCAGTACCAGTGTGGCCATATCCAAAAATATTTTACAGTTAAATCGGGTTTAAAATAATGCTAAAAAATCCTCAAGCTGGAACCCATGGTTTCAGAAAAAATTCTGTTCTGAAACTTTTTTAGTAATTTGAGAGTATGTTCTGAAGCGATTCATCCACTTCGCGCATTTGTTCTGGAACATCAGGTCTACCATATTAAATAATTTTGTAAGCTATGTGTGTCAGTTTTACAATTGGGCAATATCTTTATTTATTTTTTTTTTATAAAATCATTAAATTACATTAAGTTATCATAAAAAAAATCAAAGTAACTTCAACCATACATGGCTATTAATTAGTATTTCAATACAATTTATACAACTTACTTTTAAATAAATTCAAATTATAAATTAAATACGCCATCGAATGAATATTCTTCAGCTTATGAAGATTCGTTCGATATATTATCACATTTTTATATACGATCATTCGTTATTTTAAAATTTACGCAACATGTATTCACCCTTTTCAAAGCAAACCTAAAATAAAGTAGTGAATACATAGTTTTTAACATCATTATATTTTGAATTCTCGTTTTTATGAGATTCATGTCACTAAAATCGTTCCAACTTCCGCGTTACTAAATGAAAAAACCAGGAAATCATTGCAAAAATAGCTAGTTCACTTTTTAGAATTTTTGTCTAGTGTATTTTTATATTCATATACATTTACACAACCATTCATATGAATTTAGTTTCTGCTACTGATGTTCCAATCTGTAATATCTTCTACAGATTTCGAAATTAAGAATAAATTATTATTTTAAATAAAATAAATAGTGCTTAAAAATGCTAAATATATATTTGGAAAATGATAACCACAAGATGAAAAACTTACAGCTAAATAAAAAGAAAGCTAAATCCAGCCGCAAAAAATGCCAAAATGGGTACACTGCTGTTTAGTACACAGAAATTTTTTAAGCGAAAGCATGGCAATAAAGCGGAAAATTGTAGCGGCGATGGTTGTCAATGAAATACAATTGCAAAAGAAGGAAAACGAAAATAAAATTTAATGTGTTGTACCCAATAATTTTTGATTGCTTATTGTAATAGAAATCTGATTTCACTTGCCACAATTGCGGCAGGTTTTTATATTGTTCAATAAATTCTTCCCAAAAAATAATGTTGAAATTTCGCGGTTTTGTGGAGCTTTCTAAAGGTGTTGTGGTCGAATTTCATATATGTATGTATTACAGAAGACACATAAAATTTATATAGTGTGATCACTCTTTCACTTCTATATTATATTATATACTTAGCTGTTTTTTAAAATTTTTTTAAGATATTTAAATAAGTGCACACTTTTGAACATACATATATTTGATCTTTTAAGTTGTTTGCAGCCTCTTCCCTTTCTTACACTCATTGAGGATTGATAGCTGAAATAATTTTTCACGGAAGATTTACGTTACTAATTTCCCTTTCGCGTTAAATAAAAATTTGACGAGGAACAAAAATTCCACTTGCTATTCACGATAGGGGTGAATAATTGTGGAAATCATGTATGTAAATACATATGTAACAATATGTATATATGTAAAAGGAAAGCAAAAAACAAATATGTATGTATGTACATTATTTTTAATGCAACTTTCTAACGAAATAAAATCCTTTTGCTTGATTTGCATTGAATGTTAAAAATTTTTATGAAAACTTTAAAACTTTATTGTCTATATATCTTTGTTGTTGCGATATACTGATTAATTGCTTTCTGATTTGTAGTACAAATGCATGTTCGGGAATTCATATACGTAAATAATATTATTTAAATAAAAAAATTCTTAAATTATTATTTGTTTTTAAATAAATATATGTAAGAAAATGATTCGCAAAGCAGCTCTGAGTCAGTCAACATCAAGCCTGGTTGGCAATTATGTATGAAGTGCAGCCGGATCACTGCTTCTTCATTCCCTTTCGAGAGTTTTGTGTCGCACTCGCACTAGTTAACTTCAATACCACTTTAGAGGAATTTTTTGTGCTTAACTACGTTGCCACTTCCTTTGTGAAGGCATAAAGGCCGGGGCACATAGAATCCGTCGAACGTTATGCGTCGACTTTTTAAACTAACAGTTAAAAGGCCCAACTATAATGTGCGTACGTTAGCGCAGCCGAATTTGCGAATACATACAATCAAGTGTGTACAACCATAATTTGCTTACATAACTTTTCGTTAAATTTTATTTTCCTACGCATACAGCGAAACTGATCTCATTTTCCTTAAGTGGCCAACTGTTTGTTCGTTGTTATTGATAATTATTTTTAGAACAGACATACCATAGACTGTGAAACATGCACACAAGAGCAGCCGCAATAGACGCTGAAATCACTTTTATAGAAAATTTTATAAATAATGTAAAAAATTAATTGAAATATTCAATGTTTAGAGTTTGATTATGGTATATATATATATATATTATAGAGTATTTGTGTATTTTCCTACAATAAATGATAAGTTGCCAACCACTTGCATACACTGTTGTATATTTTAGTAATTTTCCAATTTATTTCTTAATTACTTTCTAAATTGATACTAATCAACTTGCTTGTAATAATACATATATGTATGTAGAAGTTGGAAATATTTATAAATGTATTTATAGTTAATGTATATATCATAAATTAATTTTATCAAAAGTACATTGCTTTACAACTGAGTGTAAGTATAATATAGCCACACAAAGTTCGTTTTTGCATTTGGCAGTCATTTCGTCGAGTTTCGACAATAGCCTACGCTTGATTAAGCACATTATAGTTGGGCCTAAAGGCCTAACCTTGGATGAGTGGACAGCAAAATTGAACGTCTGATAGAAGTTATTTTTATTTTAACAAAACAAACTGTTGAGTCCTTGTATCCTACTAATATTATAAAGCAGAATATTTGTGAATGTGGTTGTGAAGATGTGTGGATGTGTATATGTTTGTTACTCTTTCACACAAAAACTACTGAATGGATTTTAATGAAACCTTAAAAAAATATAGCTTATACATCAGAATAGCACATAGGGTATAATTTATAAAGTTGTTGTGTAAATTGTGCAAAATATAACGACATGTGTCAAGTAAGAAGGAAAATTTGTGTCAAATTTGTGAATTTAATATTTGCCATTAGTGGCTATCAATTTTTGCAATATATCCTCTGATAATGCATATTTATATTTATGCAAGTTATGTTTAATTACAATTGCAAGTCGTAATGATAATGAAACTCATTATCATTAATATGTACTTCACTACTATTAAGGGAAAGTAGCCAACCTACTTTACTTTTGAAATCGTGATTATTAATAGCTATACACATACATATTTCCAGCTAGAGACAATATATCTCTCAACATATATCCTACTTTTAACCCGATATTCCCACGGATGTAGACTTACGCGGGGCACACCAAGTATAAATATATATTTCAAAAAACTTTAAAAACTAAAGTGTAAACAATTAATAAGCACTGGAATATTCCTGGAAAAATCTGGAAATGTAGTGAAACTGGTATGAATGTAAAAAAAGAATTGAACGAGATAAAAAACAATTGAATGAGCTCGATCAGCTCTCTGAAATGAGAGATGCCATCACTTTCATGTCTAATCAATATGAGGAAATTGTACGAGGGGTGGCTGAGAACAAAAAGAAAATTAATCTTGTTCAAAGGGAAATAAATTACTCAAGTATGAGATAATAGAATTAAAATAATCGGTAAAATTACTAAATGATAAACGGGTCAAGAAAAATTGTATGATAAGTGGTGTTAAAATAAAGGAAAATGATACAGCTGTAGGCTCACTAATTAAAATTTCAAAAGATGTAGGCATTGCTCTCACGATTATCGACAGTGATTGACGTGTCTTTATCTCTGCGCTCTGTAAAAAATTTCTTTTGTGATTATTAAAATTATTAAAGATTTCTAAAAGGCGGTCTAACATCAAACCGGAGGACTTTAGGTCCACGGTTAATGCCTCAGGCTTAAAAATGAGCCGATATAATTTCTGGACTCCATTACAAGCTTTGAACACCGATGACAATGCTGAAAACATAGATACTCTCCTGCAAATTCCAAATGTTAAAGAATTTATTTCACCTATTAATGTGCTTTCGCACAGCAATGAACGGTTTCATAAAATGTTTAAAAACTCTAGTATTACAGAATATTATATTAAAAAATATCAATTGGTATTAAAATCTTCTGCGAAAAAAAAGAAACATTTAATGTAATTATTACAATATTAAAAGAACATAACTGTCAGTTTTTTATACATGAATTTAATATGATAAACCATTTAAATTTGTCCTGCACGGCCTAGACAACAAAACTGCTGAAGAAGTAAAACAAGAAATGATTAAAAAAAATATACATAAGTGTACAGACGTTAAAAAAATAGAAAAAAAGAACAATGAGTACGTTGATACTCTTTACATAGTATATTTCGAAAACGGCTCGGTAAAATTAAACGACTTAAAACAGAATGTAAAAACTCTCTTTCATATGGTAATCAAATGGGATTATCAAAGAAAAATTAAAAATAAACCGGTTCAGTGTTATAATTGCCAAATGTTTGGTCACGGAGAAAAAGGTTGTTCAATTAAAACAAAATGTGCTCTCTGCTCAGGCAGGCACAAAACATCAGATTGTGACAACAAAGAAAAGATTAAATGTGCAAACTGCAATGAAACTCACGCTGCAACAAATGCCAATTGTCCAGTAAAAGAATCGTATTTAAATCTAAGGGAAAATATCCAAAGAAAAAATAATCGTCATTTAAATAGACAAAGATCATGCAATAAAAATTGCCCTGTGCCAACATTCGATAAAAACTCTTTTCCAAATTTACCTCAGCCAAGCAATAGACGTGAAGTGATCACAAATGTATGGTCAGCCTCTCATAATCGTAATGTTCATAGAGGCAATACTCAGAACTCAAAAGAACTCTTTACTGCTGAAGAGATAAGTCAGCTTACACTTGATGTTTTAAATAAACTAAAAAAATGTAATTCTAAAGAGGAACAATTCATGTTATCACACAATTAGCTATTAAATATTTATATAGTAAATAATTATTCATAATGGCCCAACAACTTAATATTATTTTCTGGAATTGTAGAAACATTAAAAATAAATACTTAGAACTTTATGATTTTTTAAATAATAAGAATGTAGACTTATGCTTTCTATCAGAAACCTGGTTATCAAGTTCTGTTAATATACCTCAAATGGGTTACATTCGACGTGATCGAACTGATCGTGTTGGTGGAGGGGTAGCATTTCTTGTTAAAAAAGAAATAGGAAATATTAAAGCAATTTTTGTCGAAACTAAATAAATTGAAAATGTTGGAATTTGTATAACAACAGCTACTAACATGCAAAAAAAATTTTTCGCGCTATATTTCCCTGGGATTGTTGCAAATTCGGACACTAAAGGATTATTTAAAAAAATTTTTTAAATATTAGAAAACTCCTTGCAGTTGATAGTAATGTTATCATTTGTGGAGACCTAAATAGTCGACATAGGTCATGGAATTGCAATCGTGCGAATGTTTAGGGAAATATCCTCTATGATACAGTGTCTGTTCTTCCGTACACTATCTTACACCCGGGCTCTCCAACTTACATTCCCACAAATGTAAATCACACACCTTCTGTTATTGACTTGATTGTATCAAATATTCCACAATGAATAACCCAACCTACAACAATCAATGACCTTTGCTCGGACCACCTTCCACCTTCCTTATTTAAACTAAATATGATGCCTTTGTGCTCCAGACAATTAGCCTATAACTACAATAAGCCAATTGGAATCATTATAGGCATTTGTTAGACAAATCTGTTTCCCATTTACCCTGTGATGTAGGCACTGTGTTGAGAAAGTATGTTATTGATGTAAGCGTAGATTATTTCACAAGAAGCCTGATCGAACCTATTGAGATTGCAACTCCTAAAGTAAGTAATGAGTTCAACAAACAAGTACTACAACCATACATTAAACAGTTGTTAACTATTCGTAACTTCCATCGGCGCAATTGGGTAAAGTATCGAAATGCATCTGATTTTGAATTTATGAACAACTACAATAGAATAATTCGTTATGAAATATCAAAATTTAGAAATAAAACATGGAACACCAAAATTCAAAATCTAGATAAAGCCTCAAAACCGTTTTGGAAAATAGCTAAGTGGTTAAGAAAGAAGCGTATATTTATGCCACCTTTGAAAGAAAATTCTACTACTTACTATACAGACGAAGAAAAAGTAAAGCAACTTGCCGACAATTTCTTAGAAAATCACAGAGTTTCTGAAAATTTAATTAACCAGTGCCATATCCATCTAATTGATACTGTTATCGAACAATTTCCCCATCTTAATATTAACACAGACTGTTGCCAATATGTAAATAATAACAAAATTGTTGTAATTATAAAAGATATAAAGACTAGAAAAGCTTCAGGTTTAGGTGGTGTTAAAAATATTATGCTCAAGCAACTGCCTACTTCCGCCATTACATATTTATGCTTTATTATTGGTTGTTGCCTAAAACTACAATATTTTCCACAATGATGGAAAACAGCAAAAGTTGTACCTATTTTGAAACCTAATAAACCTCCTAATTCAGTACAGAGTTATCGTCCGATAAGTCTTCTAAGCAGTCTCAGTAAGATTCTAGAAAAAATTGTCAAAATAAAACTTTCTAAGTTTATGGATCTCCATGATATATTACCACTAACTCAATTTGGTTTTACCCCTTTCCATAGCACAGTTCATCAAATAAAACGTATATGTAATCACATCAATTCCGAGTTTGCAAACGGAAACTCAACTGTAGTGGTTACGCTGGATATTGAGAAAGCTTTTGACGCCGTTTGGTATAACGGCTTATTATATAAAATGATTCAATATAATTTTCCACTGTACATTATTAAAATCATTGAGTCATTTTTGAAAAATAGATATTTTTGTGTGAGTCTAAATGATATATGTTCTGATCTTGTTGAAATACCAGCTGGAGTTCCACAGGGGTCAGTTTTAGAACCATTGCTCCATAATTTGTACTGTGCCGATATGCCGCAACCCAGGAGACTAGAATGCGCAGCATATGCAGATGACACTTGTTTATATGCGTCTCATCGGTATGGAAAAAATATTGTTATAGACTTACAACTAACTCTAGATCAGCTTATTGCTTATTTTCACAGATGGAAAATTAAAATTATTGAAAGCAAAACGAATGCAGTATTTTTTACTCGCAGAAGAAATTTATACTTTTATTCAACAAATCAACTCAAAGTCAATGGTATCAATGTGTAATGGAGTGATAATGTTAAATATTTGGGTGTATTACTAGACAAAAAGCTAATATTTGAACTGCATATTAAGAAGCAGAATGAGAAATTCAATTTAGCAAAAGCAATGTTATATCCCCTAATCGGGCGTAAATAATTTTTAAGTCGTGATAATAAAATAATTCTGGCTAAAGTAATTTTTCAATCTATAATTTTGTATGCTTGTCCAGTTTGGGGCGTTTGCGCAAAATCTCATATTAAAAAAATTCAAGTATTTTAAAATAAGCTATTAAAGATGATGCGTAATTTACCATGGCATTTCTCCACCAAAGATCTCCACGAAGAAAATAATATAAAATTAATTATTTTTTTTTATTTCTTGTAGCATGTCTAATAACCCACTAATTTCTGGCCTTTATTAAGAAGACCAATTTATTTATTTGATTATATCACCATACATACATGTATGTATTACATATATACTTGAATGCGTATAAATGACTTATACTTATATACATGTGTGTATGAGTGTATATGATTATTACATACATTCTTCATTTATATTAATCTATTTAATATATCAGATCAGAGGTTCTTATAATAATGCTATTTTCATCTGAAGTAATATATTTATTATAAAAATCCTCTTATAAACTGAATATGATTTTATAGATGAAAAGTTAGTATAATGACTAAAATTCTGTAAATTGTGTGATAACTGTAGGTTAAGTGTTAAAAGTTTTTAAAATAAAAAAAAATAAAAAAAAAGATGTGGGCATTGATTTGAATGAGAGAGATGTAGAAGATGCTTATATTGTAAAAGATAAGAATTAATCAAGATATAAACACACCCTAATTATCAAATTTAAATCAATTAGGTCCAAAGGCACCTTAAATTTAAAGAAAATCAAAATATCAAGGATATATTTGTTAATGATTTGATTAATGTTTTTAAATATGCTAAATCATTAAAGAATGTCGGCTATGCTTCAATATGCACCTACAACGGGAAATTTTTTATAAGAAAAAGCGCTATATCTAAAGCAAGGTTATAAAAATCGGAAAAAGAGGTTAATTATATGTTAATGGAGGCTACTACAAACCAGTCAAGACGCAAATTCACTCATACAGCAACTACAAGGGAAGATAGTGATAAGGAGGATGTTGGTAACCCTTCAACTTTTATGTCATCTGCTCAATAACACAAATCCTTTTATTCTTGATTTTACAGTAATGCCTTAATACTATAACTTATTTTCTTATGAATAATAATCACTTTGATAATCTTAATTGTTTTAAAAGTTATTAAAGATACTAAATTTTCTCTTATTTAATATCACCTCTGTAAATATGCGAAGCATTTCTTTTATTAAAAAATTTTATGAATTTAAGTTTATGATATCAAAGTTTCCTAAACTACGATATACAGGAGACCTGGTTTTCTTAAAATGTTTCCCAAATTTACAATAAATTTGGGTATAACGTTGTACATTACTGCAGACTAATGCCCAGTTTTTAACTTCAAAATTAAGATCTATTTAAACTTAAAGTCTATTTAAATACAAAACTCATTTTTACAGATCATATTTAAATACAACTTAAATATCCTTTATTGGACACTTAAATGGTATTTAAATAGAGCACAGTAAACATATGACTTTGACATTTTTCTTTTAAGAAAAAGAAAACATTGTGATGTTGAAAAAATTTTGCTAAAAAATTTAAAAGAGTTACATATATATAGTTAATTATCAATAGAATAAAGTAAAAAATCAATAAAATAATATTTATTGTACAAATAGACTATTAACACAATTGAAAAACTTAAAATAATTTCATGCACAACACTTGAAATACTTTGAATCATGAGCAAAACACATGTTTTCTAAACAATGGCCATTTTTGTTTACATATTTTATGATGCTACCACATTTTTCGCATAAATTAATTGAAGTATTTAAATATGACTGAAAAACTGTAAGCGTATATAAATACAACTTAAGTTTATGGAAAAATTAACTAATTTTCTACTTAAATACGAAGTCAAAAACTGGGCATAAATGGTCATGGTGGAACTTCAATATACATAAATGATAATGTGAAATAATTAGCTGAAAGTTGTGAAAGCAAAGATTTTATAGAAGCGGTAACATTAGGAAGTGCTAAAATTAATCGTAAACCTATAAAATTTACATCATTTTATAAGTCCCAGAAATATGGCCTAGATATGTTTTCAAATATTATCGAGAATTTATTAATACGGTACGGGAAGTATCTTAGCATGATTTTTGGTGACTCTAATGTTGACTTTTTCATAGTAACTTTTCTGAAGATTTAGTTAATAATCTTACAGCTATAAAAATTGCCATGAGTTAATTACGCGACCTGTATCTGGAACATATATCGACAACGTATATAGCAACATTATAGATGATATTATTGATACCATATCATGTTGCTTAACGGATGACAATATAATATCATATAAACTGAAATGTGATGTTAATACTTCAGATTACGTTGAAAAAATTAGAAAAATATGTTATTATGAAAAAGCAAAAGACAATCTTCAGTGATTATTATAAAACAGGAAATCCAGATGACATTTTTAAACTAACAGATTTTATCTCCCTTGCAGCTACAAATGAAATTGTAATTGTAATTGAAAAACGATAACGAAAGTTCCTAAAAAATGAATTAAGTCCATGGATGAATAAAAATCTAAAACTATAGGAAAAAGTTAATAAAGATTCGTTAACAAGGTAGATACAATGTTCAGAATATTTTAAAAAAGAATTAGTGGCGTCATCTGAAAATCGTGTAAGGAATGCATGAACAACTACTACCAGAAAAATCTAAATAAAATTCAACAGGATCGAAAGAAATGCTAAAAATGTTTAATTGAACATTAGGGACGAGAGCCAAAGAATCAAGTTAAAATAATACGAATTTTTTACAAACCTATAAAACTTTAAGACTTTTAATGTTTACCGGGAGATTCATGTAACAATTTAAGAACACTTGAACGATATCAATCTGTGTTTAACTTCACTAAAACATGCGTTTCTGAAATTTTGGATACAATTTCGAATTTAAATTTAAAAAAGAGCTGTGGATACGATGAGATTTCAATCAAAACTACTTTTGTTTGCAAAGAAATAATTTCTACCCATCTTTCAAGTATTTTGAATAATATGATTAACTCTTCTGTATATCCTAACACTTTGAACATTGCCAAAGTTATACCAATATCATAAGTAAAACATGCTATGCAATTCGAAAAATTTAGACTGATAGCTTTGCTGCCAATCAATGATAAAATCTTTGAAAAATCTTTTATCAACAACTATCTGCATATTTAAATAAAAACAGTTTATGATATGATTGTCAATACGGCTTTAAAAAGTTGTGACGGAGAGGAAGCTGTTGTCAACCTGCTGAATCATATTTGCAAAGGTCTGGATGACAGATATTGTGGAGTTGCTGGAATATTTTATGATTTTTCAAAAGCATTTGATCCCGTTGATCATAAGATTTTAATTGAAAAACTGTCTTACTACGATGTGAAGATCCAAGCTTTATCATTGTTAAAAAGCTATATGTCCAATAGGAAATGTAGAAGTAAACAATCATAAATTTTTTATTGGTGATGTTGAGTATGGTGTTCCACAAGGAAGTGTGTTGGGTCCTTTGCTATTTATATATGCTGATGATATTAGTATATTTCACCCTTATAAGACGAAGCAGCATTAAAAACTCTCATGGAATATGATGCAGCAATGACTGCAGAGTATGCGAGAATAAATAAATTGTGCCTTAAGCTGGATTCACCCATGGTTTCAGAACAAAATTTATGTTCTGAAACATTTTTAGTTTTTCGAGAGTATGTTCTGAAGCGGTTCACCCACTTCACGCATTTGTTCTGGAACATCAAGGCTACCATATGAAATAATTTTGTAAACTATGTGTGTGAGTTTTACAATTGGGCAATACCACCATTTACTTAATTTTATTTATAACAATATTTACCAGTTATTTATTTTTAATGCCGAAAAATACAAAACAAGTGTGTTTTGGTAAAAATAAATCATAAAAAATTTTTCATAACCTGTTCGTATATTCCCCCAAATTCTCCTGAAATAATTTATAGAAAGCATTCGGATGCTATTTCAACTGTTGTGCATATGTCTCATCATAATGATAGCATCATCGCAGTTGGTGACTTCAATATGCTTACGATTTTTTAGGATTTTTCGGCTGATAATGGTTGCTTTACACCATATAATTCTACTTTTAGTCTGAAATATAACGAGTTTATTGATTGCTTATTGGATATGAATCTTTATCAGATAAATGGCATATATAATGATAACCATAAGCTTTTAGATTTGGTTTTTGTAAATGATTGTGTTGACACGTCTGTCCTTCGCACTGTTCCTTTAACCTTACCGGAGGACTGTTATCATTCCAAAATCTTAATATCTACATGTTTTCCATCTGTTTATATATCTCTTTCTGCGTACAACTCAAAAGTCAAGAGTTTATGTTTTAAAAGGGCAAATTATAACAAAATAATCGAACTTCTACACAATACAGACTGGCACAATTTACTCGTAGCTTCGAACTTAGAAAACAATCCTGATGTTATTGATCAAATAACCATAAAATTCTACGATAGGATTTATTGGATCTTGACCCAATGTGTTCCTAAACAAGTCGCTTCTCAAGTATCTGGACCTCCATTGAATTCAAAGTTTCTTTCCAAACTTAAAAATAGCAAAAACAAATATTATAAAAAATACAAAAAATTAGGATCATCCTCAGATTTTGCAAAATACTCTGTTGCCCGTGCCGACTATAACAAGTTAAATCTTAAATGTTATAAATGTTACTTACAAAAAATTAAAAACAACTTGAAGAAAAATCCAAGGTCTTTCTACAATTTCGTGAACTTAAAAAGAAAATCAGTTTCCTTTTCGTCCACTATGAAACTAAATGAAAAAGAATCAGATAACGAGGCTGAAATTAGTAACTTGTTTGCGGATTTCTTTTCATCTACTTATTCTCTTGATCAAACTATTACTACTGGGTTGCAATCAAATTTTTGTCCTGGGTCAATCTATTTTAATTCCATTTCTGGATGAAATTTCTGTTCTTAATGGATTGAAAAAACTGAAATTCTCGTACAAGAGTGGACCTGATAATGTTCCTAGCTGTGTTCTAATTAAGTGTGCTGATGCCTTAGTGATTCCTCTTACATTATTGTACAACCTTTCAATTAAAGTTGGAACATTCCCTGAAATGTGGAAGAATTCTTATATTATTCCGTTGTTTAAATCTGGTACCAAATCTGACATTAAAAATTACAGAGGAATCGCTAAACTGAGTATTATACCGAAACTCTTTGAAAAATTAATTACAAGTAGCTTGTGCCACCAGGTGTCATCAACATTATGTTCTAGTCAACATGGTTTTCGTAAAGGCTGCTCAACTATAACCAACCTCATACAATTTACAACTTTGGTAAATCGTGGTTTTGTCAATAAAAAACAAACTGATTTAGTCTACACAGATTTCAGTAAAGCATTTGATAAAGTTAATCACAAACTTCTATTGAGTAAACTGCATTATATGGGATTCACACGTGGCTGTTTAAATTGGATTAGTTCATACCTTACTAATAGGAAACAAAATGTTTTATTCCAAAGTACTATATCTAAACCGATCTCCGTTACGTCTGGTGTTCCCCAGGGAAGCCATCTGGGACCCTTATTATTTTCACTATTTATCAATGACTTACCTACAGTTATCAAAAACTCATTCATTCTTATGTATGCTGATGACGTAAAAATATTTTTTACCTACAATATCTTTGATGATCATAAGTTTCTTCAAGCAGATTTAAACTCTTTGTACTCTTGGTGTGAAATGAATTAAATGACATTGAATCTAAAAAAATTCAAGTATATGTGTTTCTTTCGGAAGAGCCATTTCAACGTTAAATATTTTTTGGGTGGTTATGAGCTGGAAAATGTTTGCACTTTCACAGATCTTGGAATTTTACTAGATCCAAAACTGAATTTTATTCAACATATATCTCTAACTGTTAAAAAAGCCAGAAGTCAACTGGGGTTCATCAAGCGCTGGGCAAAGGAATTTGAAGATCCTTATGTTACTAAGCAGCTTTTCACATCGCTTGTTCGTCCCATTTTGGAATATGGGTCAATAATATGGGATCCAACATATAAGGTTTACATCAACACAATTGAATCTGTACAAAAACAATTTTTAATATTTTGTCTTCGAAGTTTGCAATGGAACCCATTTTGTTTACCTTCTTATAAAGCTAGACTAGCTCTTATTAAGTTACCATCCCTAAGTAGTCGAAGATCTATGTTAAACACTTTATTTATTTGAAATATAATTAATGGTAAAACCTGCTCTGAATTCTTAATTGAAAATTTATCATTTTGTGTTCCTCAACGTCCTACTCGTTTCTTCTGTCTACTTAATATTAAATTTCTAAGAACAAATTACGCTAATTCTGATCCTTTTATTAGATGCTGTAAGGACTTTAACAAGATATATTATTATGTTGATTTCTCTTTCAGTGAAAATTTGATTAAACGAAATATTTTGTTTGCATTAAATAACAGCCAATAATTGATATTTCTTTGAATTATAATCTGTATATGTGTATATGCATGTATGTAAATAGTCTGTAAGAATTGTAAATTCATAGATTCTAAAATAAATAAATTAAAAAAAAAAAGTGCTTTGTATTCTATTATATACACAAACAAAATGAAACAACCGCGTTGTTATACATACAAAATATATAAAAAAAAGATCTGTATTTTATTATACATATGTACATCTAATATGATTTGTCATCTCAGTTCTAATTTACTTAAAAAGTTAAACTTACTGACAGCACAGTTACAATGTTTCGGAACGCGAATTAAAATAAAAAAATTCATATTCCGAAACAAGTTACTCTCTTTCGGGAGAGACTTTTTAAAAGTGAAACGTCAAACTACGTATAAAAAAATGTTTCAGAACGTAAAACAAAACATAAGATTTAGATCACATTTATAATCAAGACTTTATTATTATATTTGTAGATGGAAAGTTAATTAATGAGTCTTTTTCAATAAAATATCTTGGAATTTACTTACAATGTAGCTTATGATGGGAGTTACACATTAAAGCTTCAAAATCTAAAATTGTGTGCGCTATGGGCTTAATATAAATTTAAAAGTAAATTCAATACTAAAACGAAACTAATAATTTACCAGGCATTAATTCAAAGCCACCTAAACTACTTGGCTATCGTATATGGTTGGAAAAAAGCAGTGATTTGCAGTCTCTTCAAAGATGTCAAAATAAAGCCTAAAACGGTTTTCAATCTCCCCCCTTCAACTTTTCAACATTATCTTTATACAGAGATATATCAGAAAATATTCTTCCTATACATGGTTTATAGAAATTGTAGCTTTTACTATATGTTTATAAATAATACCATTGGCCATCACACTATCTTGTTTCCTAGAAACCAATATGTGTTTAATATAAGGAAAGCAATGATATTAAGAATAGTGAGATGTCGCTTAGAAAAAACGAAACAGCCTGTGGATATATATGTAGGTAGTTTCGAATACAATAATCTACCGCGAGAAACGAAAACTTTACAACATATATCAAGATTCAAGTAAAAATTAAAGAATGTATATACTTAGAAATGCTTCTATTGTAAATATATGCAGCTGCTAATATATGTATAAACATTTTGCTTTTATTAATTACTTTATTTTTTTATTTACATATATCTTTTCCTTCATTTTATTTTTATAAATGAATTGTAAATTATGTTAGTTAAAAATACAGTTTTTGTTTTAAATTTGCCAAATGCCCACAATAATGTCCATTAAACGCTGGGGCTTTATACATAATGTAATTAAGTACTTAAAAAATGAAAAAAAAGTAAAATACATTTGGGGTATTCACACTCTAGTCATAGAGTCATAAGTCATAAAATAATAGCACTAAAAATATGGCAAGTGTGACCAACCCGTCAGAACTTGGTCTGCTAAATAAAGTTGTATATATAAAATCTAACACCTGCTGCCTTGTTATGATCTGAATAAATTTTTTTTGCGGCGGCATCTGGAAAAACGTTCAGTGGCTGCCAGCTACGTAATTTAAACGAGAAAAATTTTTCAATTGTATATATATAGTTTTGCGTTTTAGTGCTGCTTTAATATTTTTTATGTTATAAAAATGTGATTTAATATGCAGACATATAGATATGAATAACAATATATTGCCGCGAGACGGCGGCAAACATATACTACCGCCGTCTCTCTTAAAGATTTTCAAAGTTCGACTTAGATCTCTAGAGCTATTTTATGACAACACAAAAACATACCTGCAAGAGTGCTATTATTTTAAGACTTTTTTATATGCAGCACAACAACAACTTTTTTAAACCAGTCTAAAATTTTATGACTCTATGACAGTATGACTAAATAGCACGAAGTGTGAATCCCCCAATTGTTTCTTATGAGCTTTGTCACTCAAAGAGGTATTAGACAGGCATACATGTCTGCAGACATGTTCGATGACATAACAAATCTCACTGTCTAATAGCATGTATGTCGAGCACGTCCGACATGTACGTTAGTTTTAAAAAATTTTTGATTTTCTGATTGATTTTTGATGATTGTGGCATACCAACGTACTTGTCTAATAACGTGTCCGCCGTACTTCATGTAAAAATTCAGTTCACTTGTTGCCGTTACTGGCGTTGATCAGAAAGTTGCAAAAAATATATATGTATGTCCTTCAGTAACATTATTTTTTGGGAAGAATATATTAAACAATATAAAAGCCTGCCGCAGTTGTGGCAAATAAAATCAGATTTATACTACAGTAAGCAATTAAAAATTATTGAGTACAATACATTCAATTTTATTTTCGTTTTTTTCCTCTTGCAATTATATATCATTGTTAACAATCGCCGCTACAGCTTTCCGCTTCATTGCCATGCTTTCGTTTCAAAAGTTTCTGTTTACTAAACAGCAGTGTTGCCATTTTGGAATTTTTTGAGGCCAGATTTAGCTTTCTTTTTAATTTAGCTGAAAGTTTTCCATCTTGCAGTTATCAGATTTCATATATATATATATATATATATATATATATATATATATATATTTAGCATTTTTAAGCATTATTTATTTCATTTAAAAGATTAATTTATTCTTAATTTCAAAGTATGTAGAAGATATTACAGCTTTGGAACATCACTGGCACAAACTAAATTCATATGAATGGTTATGTACATGTATATGAATATAAAAATGCACTAAATAAAAATACCTTCAGTGAAGTTCCTGGTTTTTTCATCTAGCAACGCGGAAGTTGAAAGGGTTTTTAGTGACATGAATCTCATAAAACCGAAAATTCGAAATAGAACGATGTTAAAAACTATGAATTCGCTACTTTATATTAGTTTTGGTTCAAAAAGGGTGAATACTTGTTCTGAAAATTTTAAAATAGCGAATGATGTCATTAAAAAATGTGATACGAATATATATTATAATATATCGAACGAGTAGCTAAATAATATTCGTTTGATGACTTATTTGTATATACTCGTAATATAACTTTATTGTAATATATGTTATATAAATTTTATTGAAATACTAATTAATAGTCATTTATTATTGAAGTTACTTTGATTTTCTTGCTAATTTTACAATAATTTAATGTGATCTTGAATTTAATGATACCTTTTGTTAAAAAAAAACTTTTTATGAATGTACATATGTACATATACTGCAATATATATTCTGTTACTTTTTAATCAGTTTGTTTCATTGAAATGATGTGCAATAAGTGTTTATTGGGAAGCATCATGAAAAATAAACTATTTGTAAAGATATATTAACTAAAGTAACAAAAGTTAATACAATTCAAATCTCAGCATTATTTCTTAGCAGTTTAGGATTCCTTTAGCATATTTTAGCATTATTTCAAATCCGATTTAGCTGTAATATATTTTTGGATATGGCCACACTGGTACTGAAGTATGTTCGATAGTGTAATAGCAAAACCTAAACTTCGCCAACGTACATGTCTACCTCTCTAAGAGCCATATAATAGCAAAACCCAAAGTTCGCCAGCGTACATGTCTGCCGACATGTATGGCTATTTAATAGTCCAATAACAACACATCTGGGGGGTTACTCTCCATTGCGATGCGAAAGAAACATTTCAACGCATCGAACAATTGGGACTCTTTATTGCGTTTTTCTTTCGCATCTAAATTTCCCCAATCGCAAATCTGGCATCACCGCACTCTGTAATGCAAAAGCAAATGTCAAAATCGTTCACTGAGCGCAAATATCATGCGCTAACAAAATATCAAACGCAGAGGAAACGAACCATGTAAGTAAGAGTAAATAAATTTTTTATTTATATCTAAATTGTTATTTTTTAGGGAAAAGCCGAAGAAGTTGCAGACTCAGCCAAGGCAATTTGAAATCTTAGTTGATTTTATGGTACAACACAGCGATTTGGCCAAGGGCCAGTTGCAGTGCGGCAATGCCAAACAACGCGCCAGCAACTTGTGGGCGAAGCTTGTGGATGACCTTAATTGTAATGGACCTCCTGTTAGGGATATAGCTGGCTGGAAAAAGGTAATGTATTGTGATATTTTATGTATTTGTGTATATAAAATGTGAAACTAACACAGTATAAATATATACATACATATAGGTTTGGTCTGACCTAAAAACGCATACGAAGGTTAAAATGCGCAAAAATAAAGTTAGCATTTCCAGTACGGGTGGTGGTGTGTCACAATATTGCCCACTTTCCTCTATGGAGGAACAAATAATGAATCTTCTTCATATGGAAGAAGCTGTCAACGGGCTGCCAACATCAACATGCTTTGGCACAAGTCGTGATGCTAGTCTCGATATTTCAAATGACAAAGAGCTTGCAGAAGTTTTTTTACCTTCGCAAAATGAAGAAAGTACTTTAGATGTATCAGCGCACGCTTCCAACGAACATGTGTTGATGAAAGTTTTCAGATACCTAAACGTACACGGCTATCAAACCAAACCGACCGTGATATTATGCTAAGAACCCAAGTTGAAAACCAGGGAATATTCCATAAGGAATCCGTCAAACTTTAGGGCGAAGTACGGAATAACTTAAAGGAATTGGTAAGATATAGTAGAAAACATTTTGAATTAAAGGAGAAAAATATAGCATTTTGCAAAGAAAAATTTGATTTTAAAAAGAAGTACAAGCTTCAAAAACAAAAAATTTAATTAGAAAAGCTTGAATTAAAAAAGAAAATAATAGAATTAGAAATGGGAAAAAATATGTGATATTTTCACTGTGGTACGCTTTTGTATTTTATATTTTCGTTATTTTTATGTTGATTAATTGTTATTTTCCACAAAAGAAGTTATTTTTTATTTTAATGTGCCTAAAAGTGCAATTTCTAGTTTAAGAACTTTTAAATACTAATTTCAAGATCTCAAAATCGCAATAAAGAAGCTTTAAAACTTTAGATTTTAAGTTTTTTTTTTTTTAATTTATACTGCAATGAACTGAATTTATTATATATATAAGTATATATATATATATATATATATATATATATATATATATATATACATATGTATGTATATACATATATGTTTTTATAAAAAATGTTTTGAAATAAAACTTATGTATTTAAAATGATTTCTGAAATGAATTTATTATATATATATGTATGTATGTGTATGTACATATTTGTTTTTTTTAAACTATATGAAATAAAACTTATGTTCTTACAATTAAATGATTTCTAATATTATTTCTTATTTCTTTAGCAATAGTTGTTAGGTCGCTGTTGTTCGTATTGCTATCAACAGACAATGCAATTTCATTTAGACTTTCTGTCTCAGCAATCTTGTGTGTTGGCAGTTGCACATTAAAATTAACACAAATATTGTGGAGGGCACAACAAACATTCGTTATTTGAACCACTCTTTCTGGTTCGTAATGCAATTCCCTGGCTGCTAACAGGCACCGAAATCTCCCTTTTAAAACACCAAATACTCTCTCAATTATAGATCTTCCTTTGCAAAATTTTTTGTTATAAATTGATTCGGATGGGTTTTCCATTACGTTTCTGTATGGAGTAAGCAGCCAGGGTTCCAATGGGTAGCCCGAATCGCCTTTAAGAAATTTAAAAAATAAATAACTAAAATCTATTGGATCTATTTTCATTTAATTACTAATTAACCAAAATCCCTTTTCTCCTCTTTCGAAACGTTCTTTTAATTTTTGCTTTGTGTTAGAAAGGGCCCAAACATGTGAGTCATGGCTTGCACCACCGTATCGACAATCTATAAATTTAATTATCTTTTGGTGATCACATATCTAAAAATGCAATATCAAAGTAAGATTTAATAAGCCAAATGCATGGATAAAAGCTTACATACCACCATAGCGTTCATACTGTGCTTTAATTTTCTATTGAAGTATAAGTGCTCATTCCTGGCCGGTCGGATCATTTGAATATGGGTGCCATCCGCTGCTCCAATCACCCCAGGAATGCCACATTTGTGAAAAAAGCTTCTTTTGGTTTCGTGTTCCTCTTCCGCTGTTACCTAAATTCGTATGTGCTTGGGGCAGAGTATTCGCTCAATCACCATGCAAACTTCTTGCAAGCAACGCGACATGGATTGCTGCGATAAACCTAAGAGATGGTCTTGTCCAATTTGGTGTTGATATCCACCTTGCCCAAGCAATTTCAAAGCGGCGGCCACTTTTATTATGTTTGGAATTGCTGTGGATCTCTTAGGAACGATGAGGTCGTGTTGAATAGCGTTTAATACATACATAAACGCATCTTTATTTAGCCGAAAGTTTTGTATAAAGCTATAAAAATGAAACGCTCGAAAACATTTTTCACATAACACTTGCACATAATACTTACCTGTGGTCATTTAGGGAGAATATATCTGACCTATCTCTCAAAACTCTCCTTGTAACCCGTTCAACATGTTCATTTTCTTCGTCAAACCATAACGCCACCGAATCCATCACTATTTATTTTATATTTATTTTATATTTATTTTATATTTTGTTTTTCACAATAAAATCGTACTGCACAAACAACTTTTTTAAATGCTTTTGCTTATAAGTTTTGACATTTCATTTTGTTGTTCTTCGCTATTGTTTGTTTTCAATTGCCAGTGTTGCTTCTTTTTCAATTTATTTTACGAAAGCGTTTGCGTTAACGCTACAGAGTATCAAATTGTTTTCTTATCGCATTTATCTTTCGCATCGTACAAGCTTACGCATCGCAATAGAGAGTAACCGCCCTGGCAATAATTGTTTCCATACAACAGTCTGACAATAGTTTGAACAGACAATTTTTGTGTGCAGATAAATTCATGGTATTGCTATATTCTGCTAATAAAATTGTAAAGTTTTCTTACAATCGTCTGAACAGACAATTTACCTTTTGCTCACAATTTTTCTTTGTCAGCACATTGCCAAATTTTACAATATTGTAAGATCAGCCAATCGTGTGTACATAGTTTTAGATATTGCATATAGTTTAACTCATCTGCAATGTTTTTAATGTTTCCTATAATACTGATATACTTTTTAAATCAGTTAGTGAAATATAAAATTGAGGGTTCTCATCTAGTTCCTAATGCAAAAATATGTAAGTTGTCTAATTTTTAAAAACAAAGTACATATTAGTACACCCAATCCTGTTTTTACACGGTGGATACGTTTCGGTAAGAAAAGATGAAAAGAAACATATTAGACAGAGTCAGTAGTCTCAACATGTCTATGTACATATGGCCTTTGAAAATTAAAGCAAAACTCATAGATAAATTTCTATAATAGGTTTTCATTTAATGTGTACTTTATTTTATTTATGCCCAATATATCAGTGGCTATTTAAATGTACATTTAGTTAATTTTGATAAATATTAAAAATATTAATAAGTTAATTGAAGTATTTAAGTCTGGCTGTAAAACTGAAAGAGTATTTTAAAAGACTAAATGTACATTTAAATAGCCACTGATTTATTGGGCATTAAATACTTCAATTAACTTATACGAAAAATGTGGTAGCACCATGAAATATGTAAAAAAAATCGCCATTGTTCAGAAAACAGATGTTTTGCTTATGATTTAAAGTATTTCAAGTGTTGTGCATGAAATTATTTTAAGTTTTTCAATTGTGTTAAGAATCCATTTGTGCAAAAAATATTGTTTTATTGATTTCCGACTTTATTCTATTGATAATTAACTTTAATTACGCAACTTTTTAAAATTTTTTAGAAAATTTTTCACATCACAATGTTTTCTTTTTGTTAAGAGAAAAAATGTCAAAGTCATATGTTTTCTGTGCTCGATTTAATTTACATTTAAATGGCCATTGAGGGGCATTTAAGTCTTATTTAAGTTTGCGGTGAAAAACGAAATTTGGTATTTAAATGGCATTTAGAGTTAAATGACATTTAAATAGCCACTGATTTATTGGGCAGAAGTCTGACTGTAAAACTGAAAGCGTATTTAAATAGATTTTAAATATTCATCAAAATTGACTAAATGTACATTTAAATAGCCACTGATTTATTGGGCATTAAATACTTCAATTGACTTATACGAAAAATGTGGTAGCACCATGAAATATGTAAAAAAAAATCACCATTGTCAGAAAACAGATGTTTTGCTTATGATTCAAAGTATTTCAAGTGTTGTGGATGAAATTATTTTAAGTTTTTCAATTGTGTTAAGAGTCCATTTGCGCAATAAATATTGTTTTATTGATTTCCGACTTTATTCTATTGATAATTAACTTTAATTACGCAAGTTCTTAAAATTTTTCACATCACAATGTTCTCTTTTTGTTAAGAGAAAAAAAATCAAAGTCATATGTTTTCTGATCTCGATTTAAATTACATTTAAACGGCCATTGAGGGCATTTAAGTCTTATTTAAGTTTGCGTTGAAAAACGAAAGTTGGTATTTAAATGGCATTTAAAGCTAAATAACATTTAAATAACCATTGATTTATTTGGCATTAATAATTCTTAAGAAATAAAAGCACAACTTAAAAAATGAATCTTTCTTTTTCTAGTCTGTCCAGAATTTGTATTTTTGTTTTTAAAGTAATAGTCGCTCGTTATTGTTTACAAATGGCTAAATTAATGATTTTAAGTTATTAACAAATATTTTTAATGGTACAATTATTACCTCACTGTATTTATATCTAACAATATATATACACAGATTCCCTAGTTTAAATAAACACGACTACATGATTAAAAGTTTTGTATGAACGTTCTTTTCATTATAAATTAACTTTGAGAAACACGCACAATATGTATAAGTGCATTTGTAATTTGGGAATCTCCAAACAATAAATACAGAAAAGCAAGTTGTGCAATATTTTACGCACAAATTGGTAACACCCTTGCTAAATTATTTTGTCCATATAAAAACATAATAAATTCATGAAATGGGCACTAAGGACGTACAAAATAAACCAACAATCATATAGTTGTGTGCGTGCAGTTGTATTTTTTCGGCTACACGTACATGTTGTCAGCTCTGATTGATGAAAATTAAAACATTTTGATATTTTTAATTGTCTCCTAATTTTTTGTACGTCACCATATCTGATTAAAGAAAATTAACATAGATTGAACCAATTAACATAGTGTTAATAACCTAAGTAAATTCATGTATAGTTTAATATCACTAATAATACTTAATTTCGGATATAATAAAATCTTAATATTATCCATCAACCATGCCCTAGCAGCTCAGCAATTTATAAGTAGTATTTCAAAATGAAACACTACAAAGGAATGTGTAGTTAAATTAAATTGATTTAAATATCGTCCGAGCATATAGCAAAAGAGAAGAAAAAAATAAACAATATAAGATGATATTAAGTGTATTGAAAGTACAATATCCGAAAGCAACAATAGATGTAAAAAAATAAACATATTGCTTCCAACTTTTCATCAAGATTTTCTTTCTCTTTTTGAAACTCTTTGTTTTTACCAACAAAACTGCACAGGTAGTCAATAACAACATATCATCATCCGATGACGTCATGCTTGCATACAAACGCTACGAAGCCAAAACAGAAATGCGGATTGACGAGTTTTTTTGTGCGTCTCCGAAAAATCAGCAATTAAATGAAACTAACACATTCTTACCGCTTGATGGTTTATTTTGTACGTCTCTTGGGCACTTAAAAAAAACCCGTAAAAACACGTGGGGTCTATACTGTTTTGTTTCCATCTTTTTGGCATGTTTGAAAAGTTTCTATTGCTTGGAAAATTCCCCTAGCGAAGAAATAATGGGTGATTTTATAAGAACTATCGGAAATTAAAAAAAAAGAAAACACACAAAATTCAGAAAAATGCATGAAATATTTATTTGGATTGATAGTTGGGTCGATATAATTTAATGTTTGAAGATTATTTCATGCAAATGTTGGCCGCGGCTGCGCCTCAAATGGTCCATCCGCTTAGTCCAATTTTGGCATACTCTTTCCAACATTTCGGCCGGTATCTCACGAATAATGTTGGCAATGTTGGCTTCCAGTGCGTCAATCGAAGCGGGCTTGTCGCTATAGACATTAGCCTTAACATAGCCCCACAAAAAATAGTCTAGAGGCGTTAAATCGCACGATCTGGGCGGCCAATTGACTGGTCCCAAGCGTGAAATAAACTGTTCACCGAACTCGCCTCTCAATTGGTCCATTGTTTCGCGTGCTGTGTGGCATGTGGCACCGTCTTGTTGAAACCACATGTCATGCAAGTCAAGCTCTTCCATTTTGGGCAAAAAAAAGTTTGTTATCATCGCACGGTAGCGCTCACCATTCACAGTAACGTTGTGATTCGCATCATCTTTGAAGAAATACGGCCCAATGATGCCGCCAGCCCATAACCCGCACCAAACGGTTGTTTTTTTTGTGGATGCATTGGTAGCTCTTGCAATGCTTCTGGCTGCTCTTCACTCCAAATACGGCAGTTTTGCTTGTTCACGTATCCATTCAACCAGAAATGAGCCTCGTCGCTGAACACAATTCTTCGATAAAAAAGTGGATCTTCATTTAACTTTTCAAGAGCCCATTCTTGCACCAGCTGTATCTTATAAGGCTTCACACCCAAATCCTTCCGCAAAATTTTCCACGTAGTGGAGTAACAGAGGCCCAATTGCTGCGAACGGCGCCGAATCGATAATTCACGGTCATCACCAACACTGGCCGATACGGCTGCGATATTTTCTTCAGTTCGCACTCTACGTAAGCGTGTTGGTGGCTTAATGTCCAACAATGTAAATTTGGTGCGAAATTTTTTTACAATAGCCCGAATAGAAGCCTCAGTAGGTCGATTAAACTGACCATAAAATGGAAGAAGCGCGCGATGAACTTTCTTAACAGAGCACGCATTTTGGTAATAAAATTCAATAATTTGCAAGCGTTGTTCGTTTGTAAGACGATTCAAGATTAAATTATAGACCAAACTGAAGATGTTTGACAGTGACACAAGATACAAAACGTGCGCGAGCTGTCAAAACTAGTGTTGCCAAAAAGATAATAGCAAAAAAATCACTCGTTAATATCAAAGTATTTAATAATTTGATAAGTCGCACAGTAGACCATTTCGCGAGAAGGCGGTCAAAAATATATAATTTTTTCCGGATTGGAATTTCGATACGATTTTTTGTTTGTTTACTAGGTGAGACTATAGGCTTTAAGTTAAGGTAAAAACCTTTGAAATTGACAAATTAGGAAAATACTTAAGATGGATTTAAAATGAATTTTAATATTTTGCTATTTTTGGTACAAAAGTGACATATTAAAACTTGTTATAAAAGTTTGTTTTACACACAGCCTGATATTTTAAATCAAATTTATAACTTATACTTATTAAGAAATTAATATATTGTAAGAAAATGCTAACCTTTGGCCCCTGTGAAATTTTTAATACGAATTGTCAAAGGCTGGTTTTTCGAATAAGTTTGACTTATAATTTAGTTAATTAAGTAGCATAAACAATACAAACATTGATTAAATTTACTTTATTTAAAAAGATTTAAATGAAGTAAACGTAGGTTTATATTTAAGTTCATTATATGTAAATTTTATGACAAATTTGTAAATTTAAAATTCTCTTATATATGTACAATAGATCTTAAAATGATAAAACTAACGATGTCTTGAATAACTATTATTACTTAAACAATTTTAGTAACTTTTTTTTTAAATAGTCTGGACTTTCATATTTAAGAAGTAGTTGAATTTGAATTTTTTGTTTTGTTTTTGCTTTCTTTTTTCTTCATTTTCCTTACTTTTTCTCACTGTTTCGCCTAAAGGGCCAAAATCCGAATCATAACCTAAATTAAAAATATGCCCAATAAAACGTATTTTCGCATGAGGAGGGAACAATCCAAATACGTATGCTGCCTTAAAACTTTGATGTCTTTTGGCATATAACGAAGTTTGATGATGCTTTTGCATCTGATAAGGCTTGTGAAACTTTTTCGTCATTCATGGTGACATATTTTAAAAATTACTCCGATTTCCGGATCATCAACTGTTAATAGAGCTAGTTGAAGGACATCAATTTAACCTTTTATTTTTTGGACAATTATGACACCTTATGTTTCTTTTTTGAATGTAAAATTTATTGGTCTGCAATACTTTGTTGATGATGGTATATCTATTTCCATACATAAATTTCTGTTCCTCTGCTGGTTGATGGCTCTAACCCAGAATAACTTATTGTTAAGCACAATGGAACGAAATATACCATATATAAGTCAGCATCTGATGTATATTCGGCACTGCATTGCTTTTATTAACTTAGACCAGAGAACACATCACATCCCCATTTAGAATTTAAAGTAATGCTGGCATTTAGAAGTTTTTTCCAGCAATAGGCATCTAGCGTATTTAACAACCATTCGGTAGTGCGTGCTAGATATTGCAATTTAATTTTTGCTTAAGTGGAAGTGACAGTTACTGCAGGTTGTGAGGGTAAATATTCTTTTTTGACAGAGACTAAATTCCTATACTCTGGGAAACTCCCAGAATTCTTTTCATTGGCTCGTTTTTTATTATTTATATTGGGTTTTAAGTAATTTGAAATCCAAAAATAATGCTAACACCTCTTCTGGAGAAAATTTCCTGTCTTCATTCAGTGTAGAAACATTTTTCAAAATCCTTTTTGTGCCCCTTGGGCTTGCTTCTATTACTGTTTCAATTATTAAAATTTTTGATTTCTTATTTTGTGTTGGTTGAATTTGGTGCAAAAATGAGTCCTTGATGATTATTGGAAATATTTCTTCATTGATATTCTGAAGTTTGCGTCTTCGACTTCTTTCATTACATTCATCAATTCTTTTTGCTGGTCGACCCTGTTTCCCACATTTGGTATTTATAGATATAATACCGAAAACAAGTTCCTGTGACAACCATTAATGGTTACGTTCCTACATCCTATTCTTGTTATAAGAGATAATATAATATAAGAGATATTAATCTTACTCCAAAATTTCTAATATTTTGTATGTGTAGTTCAATTTCTTCTGTACTGTATGTTTTAAAAATTTTATTGCGATATTGCAATTAGAAATTTTAATAAATAACAATTGTGAAGAAATTACTTTAAGTAATCTTACTCGCAATTAGACAACGAAAAAAATCGGGTAGACAGGTAACATCACAACCAAGAAACGAACACGTTCACACGCGCACATACGAAGGATGAGAAGACCACAGTGCAAGCAATTGACGTGAACCCTTGATGTATCGTTTTTCCAGGAATTTCCCTTTTAAATTTTATAGGGTTTTGATTTTATACTTCTATCTGTAACAGCGCTTGTTATATTTCAATTGTTTTTACCATAATTAGTTGAGATATGTTAATTATTAAGTTAGGATCACACGATTGCCTCAATGCATCAATTATTGGTATATTTCATATGCGAATCGTGTGATTTCATAATTTATTGTGCCATGCGACAATCGAGAACAAAATTGTATAGATTTGCTGCAATCAAATGCAACTCCGGTGTAGCCATACCATCATAACGATACGTCAATAAAAAGACAAAAAAATGTACCAATGTATATTGTTTTCTCGAGTGTTAATCAAAGAAGAACATTTCTTTGTCTAAGTAAAATGAATATTAATTATTGTACGTGCTATAATTACGTATGTTTTAATTGCAGTTTTAATATAGAATTCGATGACTGCATTGTAAGGGATGATTCTACTAAACTTGTGTACTTCTCCCTCCATCGGCAACCACAAACACCTTTACCCAAAAAAAGAAAAAAATCAAGTGTACTTTCATCGTGAAACTAAAGTGATATACATGAATTGGTAGAAGCCGTGGAACAGCATTCATGTGTTTGGGAGTATTCTTCCTCAGACTACAAAGATCGATATAAACGAGATCAAGCATGGCGGGAAATTGAAACAATTTGTGCAGGCCACACGGTGGAAGATTGCAGAGCCAAATGGTCCAATGTCAAAACGTCATTTCAAAATGTAAAAAAAAAACTTAAGGCAAAATGTGGCCAGGGGGCAGAAAACTTCAAGCCACATTGGACCGCTATGCAATTTTATAATCGCCATTCGACATCAAAAAGCTCATGTACTGTGTCGACGGTAGATTTGGAAGAAACTTAGTTTTAGTACAGTACGTCGCAAAATTCTACCCTCACTGAGAGCAGCAAATTCTTCCGTCCCTGAGAGAGTCAAGCTAGGCAAAACTGACATGTTTCAGCGTGCAGTCAAATGTTTAGAGGCGGAAGAAGACAATTGGCATGCGGTTGCGATGTATATAGCATCACATATGTGAGAAATTGCCAAAAAAAAAATTATAATAATAATAAGAAGACAGCCAACAAATTTAATTTGCAGCTTGTTAAAGCCATAATGGAAGCAAATTTGGAAGCAGATGAAGAAACTTAAGCCCTCACGCATAAAGGTGTTTCGTGTTTTTTTTATTAATTTTTAATATTGAAGTGCTTGTTTTGCTATTTTTTATTTTTGTTTGTGTGATATTCAAGTGCCTATAATCCTTACAAAAATATAAATGTGAATGTGTACCAAACAAGAACTTGGTCAAAATTTTGATTTCAGTACTTTTTATAGCAGAGCTCTTATATAGAAACTTGGCCTTTTAACACATTTATAATTTTTATGAGGATCTCACTCCTTTTTAAGCTATGTTTTATAAAAATTTTTTTAAAATTAAAGTTTCTAGTCTGTATTCTTTAAAATCTAAAACTCAAGGCTTTCCATAAGTGCAACTGGTATGCAAATTTTAATAAAATCACATAGGTTAAAAATAAATTAAATTTTTTTATATAAAATTAAAAGTTTAAATTTTGTTTATATGTATATATCATTATTTATACATATTTATATTGCCAGGGTAATTCTCCAGTTGGAGACATAAAATAATTTTCTATTTCTTCACGAACAGCCTTTGCTTCACTACTTACATATACAAAAACTTGGAGCATTTCTGTTCGATTCACAGCAGCCAGTGGAAAGTCATTTGTCCATGTGCCTGGAATAAAAGCACCGTTATCATCATAGCGATCAGTAAGCAACGACGTGGTATAATTTAACTTTTTCTTTAAAAAAAAATTGTGCAAGGCACTGCAAGGTAGAGTTGTAGAGGTTGTTTTTTGTGCATTTAGCTTGGAAGGACATGAAAAAAAGCTATTTTTCCCCAAATTTAAATGAGAACTACAAGGCATCATCCAGTTTTATTGAAGAGGTATTATTGTTTTCCGTCATTGCTATGTCCAGAGGGTTGAAAGTGTTATGCAAAGAGATTTCAGGATCTGTGTGTACAGACAGCTGTATGCAAATATTTTTGGTATTGGTATTTGTAGTATTCTGTTGTCAATCAAAATCATATAATTATGTATTATAATATTATTCGAAAGTTCGTTAAAATCTGTTCGAAATAATTTTGATTCTAAATTTGTTTGCTCGAACAAAAACGAAAAAAGTTACCTCGAGTATCTGAATAATGTTTATTCAAAAGTTAATACTAAATAACTCAACATTGCAATCAAAAGCAATTTTTCCACAGAAGAATCATTTTATAAATAATAAATTAATTATTTGACATACTGTCATTGTACGATTATAATATGAGATTTATTTGTTGGGTGGTTAAGCAATGTCTATATGCATTCATTGGCGCTTTTTACCAAATCGTCAGTAGACTTCAACCACAGTTTTGAAAAGTTTCAAACTTCTCAACCTATTAAAAGACTTTTATAAACCATCTGAGAATTATGTTAATAAATTAACTATAAACATTCACAAATGATTTCAAAAAATCACATTATAATAAGTGTAGTAGGCTATGAAACCTATACAAACCAAAACCCAACAAACAACTTTTATTCGATATGACTCTATTTTATTTTTCTACACCTTTATACAATTAGAAATCCTTTGGATAACAATGAAAGTATTTACAAGGCAAAATGAAAAATAAAATCTCAATTTAATTGTTAATAAATTAATTATTTGACATACTGTCATTGTACTATTATAGAAGTTTTAAAGTTTTCAAAACTGTGGTTGAAGTCTACTGACGATTTGGAAAAAAGCGCCAATGAAATGCATATAGACATTGCTTAACCACCCAACAAATAAATTTCATGTTATAATAGTACAATGACAGTATGTCAAATAGTTAATTTATTAACAATTAAATTGAGATTTTATTTTTCATTTTGCCTTATAAATATTTTCATTGTTATCCAAAGAATATACACTATAAGAAGACACATGTCGAACAAAGCATGAAAAGAAATTTTGAAATCTTTATTGGTGACGGCGGTAAGGGAAAAAATGAAGAAAAAAAGCAGAAACCAACGTGTTGGATCGTTGGTCATCCAACATGTTTAAAAGTAGGTTTCATAAAATTTAACTTAATAGGCCTATTACACTGGCGTACATGTCGGCCGACATGCTCGACGGCGAAGTTTACATTTTGCTATTACACTATCGAACATACTTCAGTACCAGTGTGGCCATATAAAAATATTTTACTGCTAAACTGGCTTTAAAATAATGCTAAAAAATGCTACAAATAATCCTAAGCTGCAAAATAATAATGCAAAAATCTTAATTGTATTAACTGTTGTTACTTTAGATAATATATCCTTAAAAATTGTTTATTTTTCATAATGCTTCCCTATAAACAGTTATTGCACATCATTTGAATGAAACAAACTGATTAAAAAGTAACAGAATATATATTGAAGTACATGTACATATTTAGGTACATTTATAAAAAAAGGGGGTTTTTAAGAAAAGGTATCATTAAATTCAATATCACATTAAATTATTATAATATTAACAAAATTATTTTAATATTAACAAAAAGTACTTTAATACAATTTACATAACATACTTTAAAAATATAAATTAAATACGTCATCCAATGAATATTCTTCAGCTTCGTTCGATATATCATTATAATATATATATATTCTTATCACCTTTTTTAATGAGGTCATTTGTTATATTAAAACCTGCCTAATATAAAGCACAAAATAAGCAGAATTCTCAAAAATTACAGTTCATTTTTGCCCGTATCAGTTTTCGTTAACCCCTTGTTGTGAAGATTAAAGCTATAGGTGGTTTTCAGTAATCAATGTGAGTGAAGAGATGAACACACATTAAAAAAAGGTAAACAAACAAATTGGAAATAAAATTTTGTTTTGATAAAATTTTATTTTGTGGAAAAAATATTTCGTGTTATTAAAAAAGTTATGTGTTAAAAAAAAGTTACGTGATAATTTGCAACTGCAAACACAATTTCATATATTTTTATCATTGTATTAACATCGTGTGTGGTGTGGAAAATGAGAAATTATAATCCTTAGTGATGGTTTTCGAAAAACAGTTCCAGACTCACAAAAGTGAAGTGATTCTGAATAGTGGAATAGTCTGTGAAGGTGCAGTTTCATGGCAGCAAGACGAATTATAGTTAGAAGTAGTTTGCCACATTGCTAATAATGTTGTTTATCTGCCATAGGTGATGACGGCAAGAGAATACTTATGGTGCAGTTGCTAAACTTAGAAAAGATGCAGGCTAACAAACCATTTATTCAGAGATTCATTTGTTGTTGGATATGCAGGAAGTATGAAAAATATATCGCTAAAATATGCATATACCTTAATATTTAAAATCTCGTTCTTTACAGACAATCGGCTTAAGACCAGTAATACTCCATCAAACGCTGCAAACAGCGTTCAAGAGCTTCAAGACGGACATTGATTCAAAGAAGAATACATTTGATGCGATGGTTTTCGAAAAACTGTTCCAGACTCACAAAAGTGCAGTGATTCTGAATAGTGGAATAGTCTGTGAAGGAGCAGTTTTCTTTTTGTTCAACCTTTGCTGAAAATTTCATGGCAGCAAGACGAATGATAGTTAGAAGTTGTTTGCCACATTGCTGATGATGTTGTTTATCTGCCATAGGTGATGACGGCAAGAGAATACTTATGGTGCAGTTGCTAAACTTAGAAAAGATGCAGGCTATCAAACCATTTATTCAGAAATTCATTTGTTGTCGGATATGCAGGAAGTATGAAAAATATATCGCTAAAATATGCGTATACCTTAATATTTTAAATCTCGTTCTTTACAGACAGTCGGCTTAAGACCAGTAATACTTCATCAAACGCTGCAAACAATGCTTCAAGAGGACATTGATTTAATGAAGAATACATTTGTAAAGCGGTTTTTGTTTCTTAAAAGTTTTATTAACGCAAAGTGTCTTACAAAATTAATGCCAAAGAAAACTGGTTATAAAAAAATGTATATTCATTGTTCTTAAAGTTATTTAATGTTTTTGTAATTCCTTCCTTAAAAAATAATAATAAAGTAATATTAGAATTATTTATTTAAAATGTTAAATTTATTTTAAATGGACTTTTTATCGAAAAATTCTACACAAATCAGTGACAAAATTATTGCAAAATAAGATACATGCAATCTAAGCATATATTTGAGCAATCATTTCAACAAATTTTCTTATATACATATATAATATTTGAAAGAATAAAAATAATCTCTTTTTTTAACTTGTGGTCCTGAAAAGGACCGGTGGTTTTTAAAAATGGTTATAACATCTTGTAGGATAGTAGTAGTGGTAATTATTGTCATCATTCATTTAATTCAAGTTTGTTCGCCACAAATCCGTCTGGCCAACAGTAGTATATCATTTGACGTAATAGTATCACGTTTAGCATAAATGGTATTCGTATTTAGGAAGAGACCAAAAATATAAGCTTCACTGCCTTCCTGAAGAGCCATCTCAGTGTACTAATTCAGTTTTAAAATCTTGAGCAATTTCACAAACCAAATTTTGAAAGACCACTTTTCTCATAGCTACGAATTTCATGTGAAACTACTGTGCCAGGACGATGTGTTCTCGTACCACCACCGGTAGCTGGTGCAATTATACGAACTGCCTTGTATGCTGACAAAGTAAAGAGAATAAAAAGAAATTGTTTTAATAAAGGCGAAGAATTAAAATCAAAATAAAAACATTACCTGAAATCATTAAATATATTCCACTATTACTTTTTTCCCATTCTATATTCATTTCACTTCCATCTACTCTTTGGGAGAACACAGCTTTCACGAACTTCTTCCAATGCTATGTATTTTGTAGCCACTATTGGAGGATTTGACTGCGTTTTGAAACACTGATGCAAAACCCCATTGATTTACTTGAGGCTGTCCATATTCATGCATCTGCCGATCATACCATTGTTATTGTGCACTTGGAAATACTGTTGGATTGATTTTCATAAGTTCTATACAAACATATGTACATATAAACACTTATGAAGGGAAAATTATGAGTGCAAATACTGCTTGTCCTGAATCAACTCCAAGCAATATCTGCCACTCGCAATTTTCCGGAAGATGTTTATATCTATCATACAATTACCTTTTCGGATTCTTCGGGAACCTATGGAGTTTCTGAAATCTTGGCAACCCATAATACATTTGCGGCTCCTGAAATATAGGTTTTGTTTTATTTTTCTTCATAAATTTTACCATGATTATTACTTACATTATTTCTAAAAATTTTTCAGCACAGGTTATATTTGAAGAAAAATGCCACTTAAAAAGCTAGGATTATACTCAATAAAATACACTTATCTTTATCACAGAATAGCAAGTTTTATCGCTTTGCTATTTTGAAATTCAAGCAAAGTTTAGAAAAAGGCGCAAATTTCTTAATTTTAATAAAAGTAAACGCCTTTTGCTTGCAAAAATATTTTTTAACCCATAAATTTTTGACGTTTAACCGGTGAATTGAAGAGAGATAGAAATATGAAAAGCAATATCTTACTGTCCTTCACCAAATGAGGGGTTAAAAAGGTATTGCCATTAGGGATGCCATTCTTGAAAATACGAAATCTGTTTAACCTGTGATATAAAGTAGCGAATTCATAGTGTTTACATCATTCTATTTCGAATTTTCGTTCTTATGAGTTTCATGCCACTAAAAACGCGTTGCTAGATAAAAAAACCAAGAGCTTTATTGCAAAAGTGGCTAATTCGCTGAAGGGATTTTCATTTAGTGAATTTTTATATTCATATACATTTACCAAAAGTCAACTGTTGATTTCCTATTTAACCATTCATATGAATTAAGTTTCTGACACTGATACTCCCAGGCTGTAATTTCTTCTACGGATTTCAATATTAAGATTAATTATTACTTTGAATAAATAAATCTTTTGATTAAAATAAAGAATGCTAAAAAATGTATATACATACATAAGTATAGCTGTTATATGTTTATAATAGTTCTTTCATAGTATTGCAAACGCTGAAGAAAACCGTCCTTTTATTGTATTGTTTATTCCAAATGTACATACATTTCTATTTTCTACAATGTTTCGTCTGCAAGCACTGAAATTTTTTATGTAGAAAATATTATACAATTTTTCATATACTTTTCTAAAAAATATTTCTATAAATATATTTAGATAAAAAAATATTTTATAATGAAAATTTGTTTATAGTAAAAAATTCATTCATAATGAAAATGCTGGTAAAAAATATTTCAGAACAAAAATGTTTCTATGGAAAAAAAGTTCTTTGATTATAAATTTCATAAGCTACATTTCTTCATAAAAAATTTTAATAAGAATCTTTCAATAAAAAAAATTTTATATTGAAAATACTTTTTTAAGAAATATATATAGAAAGAAAATTTTTCATTACAATTCATTTTCTAAAAAATTATTCTATATCGAAAATTTTTATGTCGAAAAGTTTGTGTATCAAAAAATTTTTCGTAGAAAAGCTTTTATAAAAAATTTTCCGTGGAAAGTTTTTATAAAATATTTTCCGTAGAAAATCTTTTATAAAAAATTTTTTGTACATAGAATATAAATGCTTAATCTTTTTATAATAACTTTACTGCGTGAGCATTCTTCATGGGATATCTATTAGTACATATCATCTAGCGCTCAGAGGGTTAAAATTTTAAATCATTAAAAAAGGAAACTACTTTTTTGTAATATGTTTTATTGCCAATAAAGTAATTTGAATTTAAATAATATGGATATTTTATTTTACGAAGTTGAAAGTAGTCCTCAAAAATTGCATCAGATATTGCACATGTACATACATATGTAGGTATTAACACATCGGTGCCAGTCGATATATACATTTGTTTCTTCACAAATAAAATACATATTCTTTACCCTACATTAATACGAACAATTGTTAAGCTCATTTTCTTATTCACATACAGATTATTTTTAAGGAAAAATTCGTTTTAGGTCGTAAAGGAAAAATGCGCACAGTTGGACGAAAAATGATTTTGGTTATGGACGAAATGATCATAAGAAAAGAGTTAAGGTATAATCAGAGTTTAGATTTAATAGATGGATTCGAAATAAAAATTTTTGTAAGAACTAAAAGTACAGTTACTCATGCGTGTTTTTATGGTAATAGCATTGTTTTCTAATTGGAGTATTATGTGAAATTCGCGAGAGATTTGCAACTCAATATTTTAGCAGAACTGTTACAGCTGCTATTAAAATAATATGCAAAACTACACAATTTAAGAGCTGTTCCGCAGAAGTGGCCCTTTCAGCTCAGTTTGTGGAAAAAATGTATAAGATATTCGATTGTCTTAATAGTGGTTCCCCTTATGGCGATAACTGCTGCAGATCTGCAGTTCAACTAAACAATGAATCTCTCATATTTATACAAAACTTTTGGAATATCTGGATGACGTGGACTTCTTTGACCAGAAAAAACGTGTTTTCATTTTAAATGGTCTTAATTCAGTTCATTTACTGGTTAATGATAATTTAAAAGAAGGGGGTGATTTATATTATTTCATGACAAAATTTATTAATCAGGACAAGTTAGAAAATATGTTTTCTGTACTGCGGCAAAAGGGAGGCAACAATAGCAACCCTTCCGTAGCCAAGTTAAATATTATTTTGGCAAAAGTCATTCTTGCTAAAATTATTCAATCAAGTTTTTCCAGTAACTATGAAGTTGAACAAGACGAGATTGACCAAATTGATACTTATGATATATGTATGTTTACCAAAGAGTAATGATTATGATATATATTCTTCAAGTGAACTTGCTGTAGTATGCTGTAATGAAAGGGTTTATGTTGATTTTGACCATATACATATGTATGTACAGATTACTTTTTAGAAGATATTTTGGTATAAAATCATTTATTATTGACTTTTGCAAACACTCAACCCCAGAATGGTTCAGTGATGATTGTTCCAACCATAAACAGCAATTATTGCGCTTCCTATTATTGGTTCTCCTTCAAAAGCTCTGCCCTTGGGCTATAGAAAAAGGTAGTTCTAAGCAAAGAAAAGTGCAGATTTTATCAAACAAGTAAAAACAGAAAAGCAAATCTATAATAACTTAATAAAAAAGTAATGTAACAAATAAACAAAGATAACTAAATAAGAAATAATAAAATAAACAAAATATTACTAATAAATAATAAAATTTTTTCAATATATGAAGAATTTTTTTGTTTTTTTAAAGGTAATCCGGCCTAACGTATTCAATGTTAATAAAACAATTTATTACATTTTTTACCGAACGTTTCGTCAATTGTTTGTCGCCTTCTCCAGGGGTTCTTTTGTGATGTTATAGTTATTAATACATTAGTACATATTGATAATAATATTATTTACTTTATATTAGATTGAAATCACAGGTTTATTTTAAGCACAATAAAATTTTAAAAGTTGGTATTGCAATTTGTCTTATTATATTGCTATAATATAGACAAAAAAGGTAAAACAACAATAAATTTTTTTTTCAATACAAACATTTTTAAAAAGTTTAAAATTGTTTTTATCAAAATCTCCAAATCTCTAGATTTTACCAAAATAAAGGTATCCTTTATTATATTATATTTTACAGGAAACCTAAATGTTTTAGCATTAACTCACAATAACGTATTAGAACTTATATATATTTCATATGACCATTTTATATGAATAAAAAAAATTAGGTTAGGTTATTAGGGCCATTGCCAAGACAATGCTCTTGGGTCCGTTCATACGGTCCTGTTGTGATACCCTAAAACAGGGATGCTCACGAGCCGGCCTCTGCCGCATTAAGCCATCCTGTGGACGCTAGGAAGGCCGATATTCTGACAAGCTCCACACTCGCCAGGCTCTCCAGCTCTGGCAAGGTGTTGGAGCGCAGTGTCACTGCCCTTGTGCTATTAAGTGCAGAGCACTGACATAGAAGATGAAGTACTGTTTCCTCCTCCTCTTCATCATTACAGCTTCTACAGAAGTCGTAATGTACCAGACCCATTCTCCCTGTATGGGTCCCGAAGTTACAATGTTCAGTTAGAACATTCCGAAGTTGCCGTAACCGCACCTTGTTGAAGTTAAGAAGGTCACGTGTTCTGCGAGGGTCGTAGCGAGGCCATGTGGCCCTTGACATGCAGCAGTTGGTCACCTTTTCCCATCTTGATTGAGCAAGTCTGTATGATTCACACTATAACTTGCATTGCGATATGGGAATGTCTGTGAAGTGAGAGATCATAGAGTTATCCAGCTCTGTCCCTTTCCTGGCTATTCCGTCAGCAATGAGGTTGCCAGGACAGTTAGAATGTCCCGGTACCCAGACAGGTATCACCCTCGAATTTCTCGCTATCTCCTCCAAAGATAGTCGGCATTCGACCACAGCTATGGATGTCCTGTACACACCATTGATAGCAGAGATGGCCGCCTTACTGTCGGTAAAGATATAGATATCTTTCGATATCCTATAATACCTCAGCTATCTAGCTGCACGAGTGATAGCCTGTTCCATGTCCTCGACAAGAGAATGGAAAAGTCAGCCAAAAAAGGTTTTGGTACACAATAGTCAACGTTGTCGTGGATCCCGATGTCTTCGTATTTCATCAGAATCCTGGCGTGCCCAAATTCAAACCTTGACCATGGGCATGCAGCATTCAATCTAAACGCAGAAAATGGGGCCAATTGCTTGGCCAGAATGTCCACTGGGAGCTAATTCAACATGGTGAAGAGTGCCCCAGTTGGAGTCGATCTGAACGCGCGTTTCATCAGCCTCGCTACTAGACGAAAGATTTTCTCAAAGGTCCTACTATGAGTATCCTTCTCCATCGCATTCCACCACACCAGTACTCCATAAAAGAGTATCGTTTTAACAACAGCCTCAAAGATCCAGTTGATCCCTCTGGCGTTTACACCCCAATTGAGATCAACTGCCACCAGGCCACCAGGGCCTTATCCACCCTCACTTGGATGTTAAGGTTCCATGATAGCTTGATATCTAGGATTACACCCAAGTATTTGGCGCTGTCACATATTACCAAAGGGGTACCGTTCAGCTTCGGATGTGTGAAGCTGTCAATCTTGTACCTCCTAGTGAAGAGCACCAGCTCAGTTTTGAGCCCACTACTGGTACTCCATTTGCTGAGATATGGTATTTACACTGAGATATGGTATCCAAGTGTTTACCAGAGATCGCTACCGCAACATAATCGGCGTATGCGACCGTCTTAACTAGTCTACACTCCAGAGTTACCAGAAGTGAATTAATAGTCAGATTCCACAGAAGGGGTGATAAAACACCTCCCTGTGGAGTGCCCAGATTGACTGCTCTGTATTCAGCTGCATCCTCTATCGAGACCCTGACGACCCTGAAGGTAAGCAGATTCCTAATAAACCTACAGATATTAATATCAATCCCTACGGTCAGACTTCTTTAATGATGGCCTCAGGATTGACGTAGTTGAAAGCACCCTCAATGCAGAAAGGCTACCATAATGAATTCCTTGCGTTCAACAGATTTCTCTACGCAGCCCACTAGAAAATGCAGTGCGTAAAATACAAAGCTTTCCAACTCCAACAACCCTAAAATAAACTATTATAGACGCTTTATCATTGACTATGCCAAAATAGAAATACCCCTGACAATGCTTCTGAGAGGGAAGGCAGGACGTTCGTCCAAATATATGTCTAAAAAGGTACCAATTGACTTAAGTCGAGAAGCAGTGGACGCATTCGTAATATTGAAAAATATATTAGCTTCCGAGGACGTTATGTTGGCATATCCAGATTTTAGTAAATAATTTACACTCATGACATTCGCATCAAATTTCGCACTGGGAGCAGCACTATCGCAAGTAGGGTTGTCATCCATCCTCTTTTTCCACACTGTCCTCTTTTCTTGTTACTCGTCCTCGAAAAAAATTAACGTCCGAGAAAGTCCTATTTTTAAAACTTTCCGTATAGGCACAATATTTGGCAAATTTTTTAAATTACAAAATACTACAAAATGTTTGATTGCTCAATATATTTGATTTGAAGTACCCTGTGTTTCTCAGATTGTTATGAAATAATTTGAGTGAGATCGCTACTGTATCAAATGTAAACAAGTGCGTTAAAGCTTTATGATATACACACATATGTGATTAAAATAAACTGTTAATTAACTTTCTTACTTACAATTTACTTCTTGAAACAACACAAAAGCCCAAAATATATTATTTAGTTCGATACAGTTGAAGTATTGTGTATTTTAAGCAAAATCATGTAAGTTAATTTAATTTAAACATTTGTATTTATGAATATGTACTTTTAATGTACTAATGAATTTGTTTTTATAGACTTTTAGCGATGCCGAAACGTAAATGCTTTTTCAACAACGTCTTAAAGGGGAGATATCCGTCTATGAAAGCAGCAGCTTTCGACTGGGAAGTTACATGTACTTTGTATTCCTCAAAAATCTCGATTGCTAATAAGATAGAAACTGATATTACTGCCCATATCAATTCTCAAAAGCACAAAAAAAGCGTTAGAAGGATGTTTAACTTTCCACACTATATGTCATAATATGTCATTTTTAACGCTAGACTGCACAATGGATTTACATCGGATTTTGTTTAAAGATTCTAAAAACGCATTAAATGCAACTTGCAATAGAGACAAAGCTACAGCAATTGTATCGAATGTTCTTTCACCTCTATCGACAGCAAAGGTTATTGCAGAAACTTTACCTATATCATTTTTAAGTGCATCAACCGACACCATTAACTTCGGTGCAACAAAGTTATTGCCGATAGTTATTCAGTATTTTGACTTTAAAAATAATGGAATCAAAATCTAAAATTTTAAATATTTTAACTATAAAAGATGAAAGATCTGACAACATATTGACTGTATCTTCTCGGAACTGGAAAAGCTTGGCTAAAACACAAAGTGCATTTCTTTAAAGGTGACAACTGTAACACAAACTTTGGTGGAAAAGACAGACAAGGTTCACAAAATGTCTTCCCGAAATTAAAAATCAAACTTAACAGAGAAATATTTGGAATTGGATGTCCAGCTCATATTGTAAACAACACTGTTCATAAGGGTTAAGATATGTTATCCTGTGATGTAGAGTCAATTATCTTAAAAATTTATAATTATTTTTCAGTTTTTGCAGTTAGGAAGGAAAGCTTAAAAGACTTCTGTCTTTAATCTGAAATTGAATATGTAAAGTTATTTTACCACAGTAAAACCAGATGGTTGAATTTATATCCAGCCATTGAGCGTTTGCTAAAACTATTTTAAGCACTTAAATGTTACTTCTTTAAACAATCCCCCAAAAGTAATCAAATTGTTTTTTGAAAATCCTTTAAGTAAAGCTTACTTATTATTATACATTCTATAATGATTATAATCGAAAAATATACATAACCTTTAGTATAATCCATACCAATATTGAATCCATACCTCTCTTAACGAGGTCAATGATTTTTACCGAATAATGATCATTATTTAAAATCTTAGACGCAACCGTTGAAATTCTTTGATGTATTAAAATGAATAGATTTTGCATTCTGCATTCCTACACATAATGTAAACGTGTAAAGCATTTTTTCGATGGTAAAAGCCGAATGCGCGCCTGAAAGGAACAGATTAGACCCACAAACAATATCCTACATAATTAAATGTAAATATAGCTTTGAAATGAAGTGTCATGAGTTTTATAATTATTTGCTGCAATGTGATTCCAAAATTTTAAATGATATGGGAAGTGTTGATAAATATAAAACCTATTAAATGTGCAATTCAATGTAAGCTACTTATATAAGCGTTTAAGTTTTTGTTGATAATAAATAAAATGTATATATATACATACATATGTATGTATACAAGAGACATTGCTTAGCTTTTATTTTCGTACTTTTTTAAGAAAATGTCCGCGGTTTTTTTTGCTGTTGTCCTCCTTTTCGAAATAAAGCAATGACAACCCTAACCCCAAGAGAAAAGACCAATAGCATTTTTATCAAGAACACTTAGCAAACCGGAAGAACACTACGCGACCAGCAAAAAATAGTTGCTAGCCATAGTGTGGACATACAATACAAATCTGGCAGCACTAATGTCGTTGCCGATGGATTATCCAGACCCCAAAAGAAAATAGTTTCATCAACACCTTGACATCTACCATACAAAGTGATGAAAGTTCATCCGAAAACCTAATACAAAGCACCGACGCCTCCACTAACGCTTTTGAAAACCAGATATTCATTTCAGATCAAGAAAGTCAACCACTTTACGGTTTTGAAGTTATTTTCCCCACTTATCATAGGCATAGAATTAATGACCCCAATATATCAACAGAATCCCAACTCCTGAAAAAATATCTGAACCCTTCAGTGACCAACTGCATTTTATAGGAGATTTACAGAGATAACTTCGCCCAATACAGAGTTCAGTATCCTAGAACCATAGTGACTGACTTACGAAATGAGGAGGATCAAGAAACTGAGATACTTAAGGAACATAGCCGCGCTCACAGGAATAGTGTGGAAAATAGTTCACAACTCGTAGCAAAATCTTCTTTTCCAAACATGCAACCCAAAATAAAAACAAAATAAACAATTCTATAACTTATGTAAAGAAAACATATGTGAAAGACATCCGAACAGAATTGCTAGTCAGAAAACACCTATCCCAAGGTTTCTTGAACAAATCCATATAGATATTTTTATGACAAGAAAATCAGCAATATTAACCGCTATAGATAAGTTCTCGAAATTTGCGCAGGCCAGAATATTGAAATCCTGATCTGTTGAAGATGTAACGGAACCTCTTAGGGAAATGTTGCTCTCTCTAGGTATACCGGAAGTAGTCGTTATGGATAATGAAAAATCGTTTAACTCAACAGTTATTATATTCATGCTAGAAAATCAATACAAGATAAGAGTATTTAGGACACCACCTTATATCAGTAGCGTTAATGGTCTAGTAGAATGATTTCACTCCACCCTTTCGGAAATTCTACGTTGCCTAAAAGCTGAAACTGGACACTGCACTTTTTCTGAACTATTGCACAGAGCAATCTATGAATACAATAACTCTATACATTCTACTATAAAAAGGAAACCCATAGAAACATTCTTCTTAGGAAGACTTACCATTGATCCCCAAGAAACAGAAAAAACTAAGCAAGAATTCATCAAGAAGCCAGAGGAAAAACAATTAGAGGGCAGAAACTGCATAATAAGGCGAAGACCGAACCTAAAGTTTACGAACCACTACAAATCATTTTCGTGAAAGAGAATAAAAGACTAGGCACAAAACTTAGCAAGACTTTTAGAAAATAAATAGTTAGGGAAAACAGGAATACAACAGCAGTAGTTGATTCAGGAAGAATAGTTCACAAGAATAATATAAGAAACTAAATCATTAAAAGGGTACTCCTTATTGCTGTCTCGGCCGACATAAAAATAATGTACTGTAGGAGCTCTCGAATAGTAACCATGACAACTGAACCTGCAAAGCTACAAACTGGGACTTTCCAACTTATTTACATACTTGACGTAAATGAATATCAGGAATTAAGTGATAAATTGCAAAAACATTCCAAAACGATCACACTTTCTCTATCATTTTTTAAATCACCAGATAATTGAACTTTAAGAATACTTAGACAGACTAAAAGATCTTTGAATTGCTTAGGCAGTGCATGGAAATGGCTTCCTGGAATCCCAGACCACGACGACTTTGAAATCTTAGAAATGAAACCTAATAAAATGTTAAGAAATAATAACCAAATAATTATACACAGACTATCAATTGAGAAGATTAAAGAAATCACCAAAATAACAAATGAAATATATAAAAATACAAAAGTTAATGTCTTTTCTTAATAACTCTGCAAGAGAATATGAAATAACAGTTTTAAAATATAAATTAGATATGATTAAGGAAGAAATAATTAGCATTCAATATGCCATTCATTGGGCTAAAATAGAAACAATAAATTCCTTTATATTATCCTCTACAGAAATAAATATAATTAAAGATATAATTAATCAAGACTCATTGCCATTTATAAACTTAGAACAAGCATTTGAGCTTGCAAATGTAAAAATAGCATCTAATAACGATTCCTGTGTTTATATTATGAACATACCAGTGACAAATGTTAATAACTTCAACAAAATATTACTAAAACCTATTAAATATGAAAAATATGTATACAAGATTAATTACGATAAAATATTGGTATGCGATAATGTTATTTTTGGAATAAGGAATAAATATATGACTTATAATAATGTTAACATATGCAATATACAGAACTTAGTAAATTTAGACAATAACACTTGCATAGCAAATTTCATCAAAAGTAAACCAGCAAATTTTAGTCTCATAAGCAATCGTAATACACCCACAATAGACGAGATTTCACCTGGAACAATCCTTTTAAATAAGTTTGATGGATCGATACGTATCAACGGAGAATCTAGGAATCTTACATTCCTGGTGCAATTTCATAATGAATCTATAACAATATTGGATCAAGTCTACCAATCCTTTGAAACAACTGGTATAAAACCATTACCCGCTATCTTGCAACCCAGACATCCAACACCCACCATCGAAGAGGAACTATCATTAGAAATGGTAAAAGATATGCTATTTAACAATACAGAAGCTATAGAGTTACTCAGTACGAGAAATAAATTGAATTTGGGAATAAATCTAATACTATTCATTGCAGGCATATTTTCAACAACTCTTATAATTACTAGAATTAATATCTGTAAAAAGGAGAAGAAATCTTTTATAATTCCGACGGTAGTCGATAACCCGACAGAATTCACATGCCAATGCCTGAATTATCCCAAGCCAAAGAAAACGATAACCAGGAAATAATGAGAATCGCCCAGATTCCTTATTTCTGACCGAACGAGGACGATCGGTTTTAAGTGGGGAGGTGTTAATATAAAAAAACATTTAATCGTTGACACAGAAAAGTCTTAAATGGGGTATTTGGAAGCAAAAACTTGATTTACACTTCATGGAATTAAATATCACTGAAGTAAATGCCAAAAAATTAACTTTGTTAAAATTAGTAGGCCCTGAGGCACTACTAACTTCACTACACTTCACAGCGTATGCAGTCCACACACGCCTCACAGTGGGTTAGAATAGCATGTTTTCTTGGATCAAATCAGGGAAGCTATGTTCGGATAATTTTTCTTTATTTTTCAGTTAATACGATTAAAATAAGTAAAAAAAATGTTTTCTAAGTATATTTGAGTATAATTTTATTAAATAATGCCAAATATCAGTGTAGGTATATAGTGCAAGGAGTACATATTAGAACTTAAACATTACATTTTATACATCTTAAAGTTAATCATCAACATCATCATCATCATCATTATAATCATCGTTACCATCATCATCATCATCGTTATCATCATCATCATCATCATCATCGTTATCATCATCATCATTATCATCATCATCATTAGCAGCATCAGCAAGTTCAACATCACTGTTCTTGTTCGGAGCTGCAGGTACAATTAAATCAATTGCCTCCTCTGGCAAGCTTTGAACCTTCTTTGTAGGCAATTTTTGCATGCTTGAAATAATTGGGTCAGAGGTTATCAAAAACATATTAAAAATGTCTTGGTTTGATTTTTCGCGACTGCACTTTCGTGAATGAAATTCCCTATATTTCTTAAAATCTTTATTTCGAGCTTCTTGCGCTTCTTCTGATAACTGCCCAATAGGTAAAATGGCATTTGACACAATTTCGGGTCCGTGAATAAAATACTTGTGCAAAGTGGGAGGCATATTGTACCAAGGATACGTTTCAACAAAAAGTCGTCCTGTATTGTGTGCATATATTTTAAATTTTTCATTATTAATTTCATGACCACTGGATAGAGCAATAAGCAACACGTGCATTTTTTTATTAAATTAACATCTATTTTTGTTATTGCCAAACTTAATTTGTGGAAAACATGTACAACTTTCTCACCAATCGTGACAGTTGAACAGGTTAAATTCTGTATTTCCTCTTCAACTCTTTTTTGTGCACTAATTGACACATATGCGGTTTTTGGTAAATTCAATTTTCAAGAGTCTGAAAAATCTAGTTGAAGACGACCGTGGATTTTGCCAAATTACCTTCTCCTCAAACATAAGCCTAAGTGGTACAATTGTGGTTAAAAAAACTGATGAATCACTAGCATCAGATCCATGAAAGGCTTGTTTGTATGAGCTATGGCCAGAGCTTCCATCAAAGCCCTATTTTGAATATAATACTACATTCGAGTTCGTAATTTCTAATGAGTCAATAACAGTTTCTTGAAATTCTATTAGTCGCTCCGCTGTGTGATTAAGAAGACCTTGTAAAGTTACTTCAACGGAGGTCTCGCTTATTTTAAAGCTGGTCGATTCTGGGTAAGTTTTTTGTTTTTCAGTTTGAATATTGTTGTAGGAGGGAAATATTTGAGGAGCAGCTTGTCTAACAACAACAAAAAATAATTCTAATACAAAAAAAAACCTTTCAAAAATCCCTTTTACCCGATTACTTAAAACTGTACAACACGATCACTGTTTGTCAAAACAAAGAATATTATTAAAATAAACAAAAACAAAATATTATTGAAACAAAGAATATTATTAAAAGAAACAAAAATAACATCATTAATATACTGAAAAGAAGAGCACAAATAAATGGAAAAAGTAACATGAAAAACAACAAAACACAATACACAACAACAGCAGCAGTCGCGAGATCAATGTGATTTTTAGCTAATTTGACTGCTGCAACACTTGCATTAAACAATGCATAGCTTCTAAAAGGCACAAAAAGGCAGCGTAAAATTTTGCAATATAATAGAGATTTATGTCTTCTTTAATATAAACTAAAAATTATGGCACGAATATGGACGAATAATAACTATTTATCCATTTAAACTATAAAAATGCTAGTTTTTTTGGCATTTCCAATATAAATAACTAAATCTAAAACACTTCCACACACAATTTGACACACAAATATTAACGAAGTATTTGCAAAATAACCTGAACTTGATGGTTCCATTGTTAACTTTTGCAATACTTTTTAAAATGAATAAAATTTTCAACGGGAAAGTTTTCACTTTTTTTCAGCCTTTTTTGCACAAAAATTTCTATAAAGTTTGACTTTGAAGTTTCACTACAAAAACACCAGAGCACTTTTGACATTTATTTTAACGAGAAGTGATGTAGAATTTTATTCACTCTAACCGGGTACAAAAAATTTTGACAATACTTAAAATTTTTTTTTAAATTAATCCAAGAAAACAGGCTATTCTAACCCTCTGTGCGCCTGTTTCTTTGGCTTACAAAAATTTGTGTAAACTTCTAGCCATACACTATATGCTTCCTACAATTATATTTCATGAAAGAAAAAAATTTCATGGAGCCACAAAAGACTCTAGTGAAAGTGTAGCGGAGTGGTACGCGAAAGTTAAGAAACTTGCCTTAAATTGCAAATTTGGAAAAATCACACATCCAATGAATGCAGATACAAAAACTACACATGCAAAATCGGGCACCTGGCATCAGTATGCCGAGCTAAGTCTAATAAAATAAATTATGTATCGAAGAATTTTAATGAACATAACGATGATAATGTTAATAATATATTTAATTCTATTTTCAGTATTAATACGGATGCTAATGTAAGTGAGATGTACTCTCTTTCGGTGGTTATTGACGGTGTTAAGGTTAAAGCAACGTATGACACCGGCGCGATGCATCTTGGTTTCTGATTCATTTTTTAAAAATCAGAAAAAACAAAACTTTATTAAAGTGTAGTACACCTTATGTTAATTACAGCGGTAACAAAATTGAAATATTGCTTCCACTTGCTTGGAAGGACAAAGTTGAAAAAAAATTGGGTGATATAATAAAAATGGACATATTGGAGATTGTTGATAATTCCGACTGGGGCACGCCTCTTGTGCCAGTTCTCAAGCTAGATGGCGATTTAAGAATAGATGGCGCAGACTACAAAGACGCCATAAATAAATATTTAGATGACGTGAAGTACCCATTACCACTCATAGAGGAAATTTTCGCTTCTCTGAAAGGAGGCCAGATTTTTGCAAAGCCTATACTCATTTGGTCTTAGATTCTAACTCTCAGCTACTTTACACATGGAGTACGCACATTGGTACGTTAAAAGTCAAACGACTTCCTTTTGGAAGAAAAAATGTGTCTTCTTCAAATTTGAGGTAACTTATTTAGGTTTTCATATATATAAGTATGGCCTTCGAAAAACACCTGAACGAGTTGCATGTATCAAAAACTCACCAGCACCAACTAATGTGACCGAACTTAAAGCCTTTGGCGCCATGGTGAATTATTATTCCAAATTTGTAACCAATTTTGCCTACAAAATGAAACCTCTGTATAATTTATTATCAAAAAATATCAAATTCACGTAATCAAGTGATTGTCAGTAAGCATATGAGCAAATCAAAAATGACCTCATATCCGATCAGGTTTTAATTCATTATAAAGCGAATTTGCCAATAATATTGACAACCATAAGCTTCCTGATAATTCTACAAAGCCAAAAGCTTTTGCCTCTCGAGCCTTGACCAAAAGTGAATTAAATTACGCGCCTATTTAAAAGGAAGGTTTAGCTATTATTTTCAGTGTTTCTATGTTGCGATAATACCTTTTGGGAAACAGGTTTACAATCCGAACTAACCGTAAGCCATCATTGTCTTTATTTGGTAAAACAAAGAGCATACCTATCATGGCAGCAGCTCGAATTCAGCGATGAGCCGTAATACTATCAGGATTTCATTATGCTATCGTGTATACAAAAGGTGAAAGTATTCACGTCAATGTCCCAATCAGTCGTGGTTAAAGATTATCAAGACATTGCTGGAGAAACAGAACGTGATACGATTTTTTCGAGAGTATGTGAGGCAATTCAATCAGACACTCTTCATAATATGAAAGATCTAACTTTTGAACCTTTTCGTAACAAAGCCAATGAATTGAGCGTAAAATAGGCTGCATAATGTGACACCTGGCCATCCCGCGACCAATGTTCAAAAAGAAAATTTTGTAAAATTATTAAAAAAAATCAATATATGCCAATCTTAAATCTAACAACCATAATAATTTGGACACTATTATATGTCGGTTTTTGGCAGACTATCGCAATGCAAACCATTGTACAACTAATGAGACCCTCTCAAATCTTTTTCTCAGAAGAACGCCAAAGACATCATTCAGTTTAATTAAACCACCATTAGATCACGATGCAATTATTAGAAGCCAGAACAAAAGTGTTACCAATTACAGGACGCGAAACGTTAAATTTCACAAAGGCGAGAAAGTTTGGGTTGGAGATTACTCAGATCCTAATAAGGCCAGTTGGTGTCAAGCAACAATTGATAAACAGCTTGGTCCGAGAATTTATAAAAAGTTTTAATATTTCTATTCAATGTTTTCATCGAACCGTGTTTAGTGTGCCGACTAAACATTAAAGAAATTAAAAATATACATATGTTGGAAAAGAAAAGCAAGAATAGGACAGTTTTCTTCGGTCTTTGCAATACTATCAAAAAATTATGAAAAAATAACAACCATAAGTATGTGTGTATGTACAAATATACATACATACATAACAACAGAGTGTGTGAAAATATATTAAGTTACCCAAAAATTGTGTTTGCAGAAAACATGCGAAAGAGAATCGTTACCGCCGCCATCCTAATGTTGTTTAAAAACCTGTACTGTTTCTAGTTACTTAATGTTAAATTGCACATAAATATGTATGTTATAAATATGCACATATTTACATGTATATATGTTTGCTTTGCTCTTCTTTCCCATTGCCCAATTGCTTAATAGCAGTTTTAAAAATTTTTTTCATTTACTAAATAAAGGAATTCTTTTAGATTATTAACGGCTTTTTATTAAGAGAAACGAGCGAGTGAAAAACAAATTGTTTTAAAACGTACAAATACGGAATAAAAATTATACATACATAATAAAATTTAAGTAGTAATAAATTACTTTAACTGTTTTGTTCTTTTTTTGTCGCTCTTGAAAGTTGCATTTCATTTAACTTGTTTCTCGAAGCCAACAGTTCTTTAAAACAACTTATATTTTATAAATAAAAGAACAACAAGTGTTTGCGAACCAATAAATTAAAACCGTGATTCTAATAAATAAAAAAATGGCCCAAAAAGACTTTAATTGCAACAAGTGCGATTTAAAAGACACGGAAGGTATGGTGCAGTGTGACTTATGTGACAAGTAGTTCCATTTCGAGTGTGTTTGGAGTGGATAGCGATGTAGCCAACGTGAGCTGTAATTGCTCATGCTGTAAAAATCAGCCCGTTGCTAT